>BGPR01028023.1:0-20277 GCA_013235015.1 Araneus ventricosus
CATAAGAGCGCAAAGGGTTAAAGAGCTTACGTAAGTGGGACAAGTATAGAGAGCTCTGATGTAAAGCATCCATCTATTAGAATACGCCTTTGATTCACGCATCACCGCATTCTTAACCGTTTCCTAAACAAAAATACAATAATTTCTTTCAAATTGCATATAGAATAAGCCATACGTCTTACAAGCAAAACAATTTCCAACACTAATATCTGAGCGAGGAGGAAAAACTCGATATATTGGAACTGTGTAATTCGATTTTTTTTCTGGACATAACTGCTTCTTGGGATGTTTTGAAGAGGGCAAAAAAATCGATATTTCACAACTGAATTGCTACGTTAGCGAACAGAAGAACAGAAATTTCGGAGAATATTAGGGGCGAATTCCGATGCCTCCGGGTCTGTTCCGGTACAATTGTTTCTTCGGAGAACAGTGAATCATCGTCGGGTTGAGAAGGGAATTCATGGCAAATATCGTCCGGAGCTATCAAAATATCGTTATGAGCGAATCCATTGTCGAGAGCGATTTTTCGCGGCAGTCGTTTTCTAAGGTCTTTCTTTATTTGGATTTTGCTGTTGAATGCAGATAAGAAACTAAAGCAAAAAATGTTTTATTGTTGCTATGAAATTCTGGCAGCTGATACACATAGAGTGAAGGAGCGAAACGGGATAATTTTTTGCTTCAGAAATGACTAGTTAGTCCGCCGATTTAGGAAATTTTTAATCGATTCTTTACTTTCTCGTATACGAAATATACAAAGAAAAAAATATTGTAATCGACAAAAAATTCGAACTCGAGATTTTGACGAATCTCCACGTTTTAGACCTCCCTGAGTCCGAAAAACACAATTTTGGAATTATGTCTGTATGTCTGTGGACACGATAACTCGAAAACTATTAGAGCTACGGGGATAAAATTTGGTATGTGAACTTGACACATAATTTGTAGATTTCTATCAAATTTTGACAAAATCCGTCTACGGGAAGTATGTCTGTCTGTATGTCAGCGGTCATGCGAACGCTATAACTCAAAAACTTGAATAGCTAGATGGATAAAATTTGGTACACAGTTTTATCATCAGACATGTAGGTCCGTATAAACGTTTGGTCCAAATCCGTCAAAGGGTTGACCGTCTGTCGGTATGTATAATCGCATACTTTTGAACGCCATAACTTCTTAACAAAATTACTTAGATAAATGAAATTTGTTATGTGGCCTTCTATCCTTAATTGTAGATTTGAGTCCAATTTTCGTGTCAATCGGTTAAAAAAAAGGCTTTCAAATTGCATTTTCACTGTCTTCACCATTCTACGACGAAAAAGAAAAGGCTAAATTCTACTCACTCTCTCTCACTCGCCTTTGGTGCTCGCTGAAGGAAATTATTGGCGTTCTGTGCGTACAGAAAACTCGCAATTTTTTATCCACGCGAAGGTGCGGAGAAATTGCACCTTTGTTAGGGCTATACGAGAAGTTTAGGGGAGACCACTCCCGCTGGTTGATAGATACAATGTGACGGGTCCAAATGATTTTACAACGGAGTGAATAGCTATTTATATGCACTGTTTTAATGGTATTAACTGAGGTATTAGCATTTTTTTAATACATTTTTATCATATTCAAAGCCAGTTAACCTTTTCTAAATCTGTGGGATTACACTTCCCACCAAATTCAGCAGTTTTGAAATGCATTTTTTAAAGTCGGCGTAAGTTCTCGCCAAATTTTTCGATGAAACAAAAACCTGGATGTTCCAATTTCTTACCTCAAACCATAACGAAGTGGCTTGACTCGGTAATTAATTATTAAATAATAAAATGAATTAACAAAAATAATGTCATCCAATATGCTGAACGAATTTCTTTTCTTAAATTAATCACAATACCAAAGTTATTTTATAATACCTCTACTCGAAAAACCAGCGGGAGTGGTCTCCCCTGAACTTTCTCGTATACTTCCCCGAAAAGGTGCTGTTTTCCCTCCCACCGCGTGGATAAAAAAATTCGAACCTACTGTAACCCAGAATCCAATGACTATCAGAAGGTTTTTCATTGTAGATTATAGTGATTGTAAACTATAATCGATAATAGATCGGTAAAGAATCAAATTCAAAGAGATTCGTACCGATTTTCCACTCTTCACGGCGCAAGGACAAAGTGACGTAATCCTTCCGCGTTCACAGCGATTGCTACAAGTACGCATGCGCATGGAGAATCGGATTAAAAAGAATTGAATATGCAATTTGAACACCTGTTTTTTAACCGATTGAGATGAAAATTTGGCACAGATCTATAATTAATGTTAGCATCTGTGATACGAAGTTATATTATCTAAGCCAAAGGGCTTGTGAGATATAATTTTTATAATTATACAGACCGACAGACAGTCAACCCTTTGACGGATTTGGCCCAAACTTTTATACGGACCTACATTCAAGACGATAAAACTGCGTACCAAATTTTATCCATCTAGCTATTCAAGTTTTTGAGTTATAGTGTTCGCATGACCGCGGACAGACAGACAGACTTCCCGTTGATGGATTTTGTCCAAAATTTGATAGAAACCTACAAATTATGTTTAAAAACCACATACCAAATTTCATCCCCGAGCCCTAATTGTTTTCGAGTTATCGTGTTCACAGACAGAGACACAGACGGACATAAGTCCAAAATTGTGTTTTTCGGGCTCAGGGAGGTCTAAAACGTGGAGATTCGTCAAAATCTCGAGTTCGAATTTTTTGAAGATTACAATACTTTCTCTTTGATACGATAAAGTAAAAATGGCCTTATACAGGATCAACTATGCATAAAGTTGCACCCCGTGCCTTTTCCAATACTTTCAACTCGAGATGTTATTGGCGGTAGTTACGAAATCCATTATGATGCCTTGCATTCGGAAGTTGTGTGCATCGTAGCTTCCCCCCGTCCAAACATCACTTGTGAGACGGGAACAGATTGACCTTTCTGCCGGGTGTCAGAGGAGAAAGCATTCGATGGATTGCGAGGGGTGAGATCAATAGCGCAGTTGCATTTGGGGGGAATGTTCTGTCTGTGGCAAATTAAAGTGTCCGACGGGGTGACGGAAGTTTTAATTCACGGGAGACCGTTAGCCGAGCTAATGGGTTTCGAATGGCTCGAATTTGCCTTTATGGATGGCGGAGATGACGTCGAGATAATGGGAAATTAGGCTTTCATGTCGTTTTTTAAAATTCTTTTATAAAACTGTTAAGTTTTTTTAGAGAAGTTTATTTTTAGATTTCTGAAAGGAAATGTTAAAAGCAGAACGTTCTTTAATTTTTTTTTTTTTTTATCGGAACCCTCGAGTGCTGAGAAGTGAGCTGAAAATTGATTACTTCAGCAAATTGCGTGTTATGACAGGCTGGTTCGGATCACAAAAAAGAAGAGTTGAGTGTAAAAGAAAAATGTTTGTTTAACTACAGAGCATATTTATAGGCTTTTATGAGTTTATTATAATTCCGTAAAATGCTAAGTAGCCTGCTGAAAATCGATCTCTAGTGCAAATTGAATTTTATGTCAGAGTGGTGCTGGTCTTAAAAAAGGAAAGTGGATCTCATCGGAAAAAAAAATCAGTTTGCTTCATTATCTTCTATAAGTTTTTATAAGTCTTTTTAATGGATCCATAGAGTACTCCATATTTTTGTTGAGTGCCAATCTCTGTCATCTTTTCGAGCCTAAATAGCTGCAGAGTTTTGGTCGTTTGCTGCGTCAATGTTATAAAAAACGTTCTACGTTATGTAGCTATGATGCTGAGTAATATATATGCTTTCTGATTCTAATCATTCATCTTTGAAGTAGTTGTCTGACTCTGAAAAAAGTGCGGTTAATGATTGCATTGTTTAAAAAACCAGCGGGAGTAGCCTCCCCTAAACTTTCTCGTATACTTCTCAAAAATTTGTCATTTTCCCTACACTGCGTGGATAAAAAATTCGAACCTACTGTAACGCAGAATGCAATGACTATCAGAAGGTTTTTCATTGTAGATTATAGTGATTGCAAAATATTTAGGTGAAGAATCATATTCAAAGAGATGCGTACGTATTAAAACTTAGCAATATTTATTTTCTATCACACTCTAGCAAGCTTCGCTAATGCGAGGGCTTCCGCGAGCAAAAGAAAACAGGACGAAATGACCTCGTTCGCTATCGCTGAATAGCTTGCGCATGCGCAGAGATTGCTTCCAGTACGCAAGTAAAAAAAATTGAATATGCAGTTTGAACGCCTTTTCTTTAACCGATTGAAACAAAATTTGGGCACAGATCTATAATTAATGTTAGCAACCATCATATCAATTTTTATTTATCTGAGCCAAAGGGTTTAGGAGATTTAATTTTTACAAGTATGCGATTATACAGACCGGCAGTCCATGAACCCTCGACGGATTTGGTCCAAACTTTGATACGAACCTACATTCATGATGATAAAACTGTGTACCACATTTTATCCGTCTAGTAATTCAAGGTTTTGAGTTATAGTGTTCACATGACCGCGGACAGACAGACATACTTCCTGTAGACGGATTTTGTCCAAAATTTGAAAGAAACGTACAAATTATGTGTAAAGATCACATGCCAAATTTCGTCCCCTTAGCTCTAATAGTTTTCGAGTTATCGTGTTCACAGACAGACATAATTCCAAAATTGTGTTTTTCGGACTCAGGGAGGTCTAAAACGTGGAGATTCGTCAAAATCTCGAGTTCGAATTTTTTGACGATTACAGTACTTGCTCTTTATATACTTCGTATACGAGAACGTAAAAAAGTGCATTGTTGAAAATGAATTCGTCGCTACTTACATGCCTCGTTATATTCCGCGATTATTTTTTGTATTTTTGAATATTGCTTAGAGATGTCACAAATAGCCCTATTTTCTTCATGTTTTCGCGGTGAGATTTCCCATTCTGAATGGAAAACATAATCCTTTTTGTATTTTCTGCAAAATAAATTAAAATTAAAATTGGGTCGGAAAATCGCATAAAAGTCCGACCAAGAAGCCTAAGATTTCGCTGAGCTTAAGCAATTAGAGATAATAACCATTTGTCAATCACATCCCATAACCACAGCCTAGTTGCGCAAAACTATTTCAATTCCTTGAAATGTCAAGTCGATAGAGCGATTTGAACTGTTCCACACTTCAACTCTGAAAAATTCGTATCTGAGCTCGAAATCGCTTCAGAATGACTTTTGTCGCCCGGGGCGAACTTTCATAGTGCGCCCTTCCTTTGCAAGTTACATAAACTTCAAAATAAAAATAATAAATTCTAGGGGGGGGGGGGAATACATTTAATAACGCAGTTCGTCATTTGACGCCCTTGATCTCTGCAGATAGGTTGCAAAATCGCCAGTCCACTACTCGACTTTCTTTCAAATGCCGGCAATTTACCGAAAAAAGGGCGGAAAATGTGTTACAATAGGTACTTTTTTTATGTATACAATGACTGAACTAGTACCAATGCTCTTCTTTGTTATAAAATTGTTTTCCTAAATAACTCATTTTGTCGCCCCTTTCGAAGTGCCCCCCCCTATAGCTACGCCACTATTTATATCCCTCTCTCTTTTTTTCCTCCCTTCTCTTTAACTGTTTTTTTTTTTTTTTGCTTCCGTTTTTAATTATTTTACTTTTTCATTTCTCTTGTTATAAAACAATCAGACAAATGTAATCGTTTCAAAGGAAAATAAACATATTTTGAACTACTGAAGTGCACTTTTTGACCAACTCTCCTAGAAACCGAGCGGATTAACCCTCCGTTAGTCGTAATTATTTTCATCCTTAAGTGGCCGCAATGTATTCGATTTCATAATATATTGTTACACTACTCGTTCTGTGAGTGTATGGTGTAAACAGTCCAAGATAATGGAGAATGAAGGTTTATTCACAAATATGCAGGAAAACACGTAGCACAGGTACAGGAAACAATAGTTCTTGCACAACGTAAACAGACAACAATTCACAGGTAATAACAGTTCAGCACTTTGATATTTAGCAACACAAACAGTCAGCAAATAACTAATAACGACAATAACAGCACTTTCAATAGCGCTCAGCTCACCAGCTTCCTAGCTCGCACTGAAGAAGAAACTCTAAAGTCGTTCCCAATAGATTAACACTACTACCGCTCGGCGTCGAACAGCGTACTGGCTCGCACAGCGGACAGAACTCCAAACACGTTCGCATTCCAAGGCGATCCCAGTAGATCAACATTCACTCCGTCATCCAAGCGCTCTCCTTATATAGTCTCCCCCGGCAGGCCGTGAAGTCACATCGAATCATCTAGTACATTCAAGCGTATCTCCTCTCGTAATAGAGATATCGAGAAGATTCCAACACCTTTGAGATCCCATATTTCGTCGCCAAGGTCAGGGGTCCAGACGTGGCTGCTGCCGGTCATCCCATACTTACTCATGTAAAACTCTCTTCCCAACCTTAAGACTCACATTTGCTGGGAAGCGACTTTCCATGTTTGTAACAATTTTAATCGAGTTTTGACAATTTTTGCTTTATAACTTCAATAATTATTCCTAATGAGAATGTAAATGAGCAATCTGTAGGAAAAATTCAAATTGTAATGCTTTAAAAACAGCTAACAGATGCAGAATGGAAGCGTATTTATTAGATATTGCGACTAACGGAGGGTTAAACAGGCTTTAAATCCTGTTCATTTGGTAGTTAAAATGCAGAAAATATAGCACCAGACCTTGAATATAAGAATTTGTGCTTAATTGAACTTTTTTTGAAAACATCCGCTCGCGTCTGAGTGGACGAGCCGCCACAGCACAGAACTGTTCCATATTTAGCTGATTTTCTTACGCGAAAGATTCTGGAAAAATCACGAACAAAACAAATCGCTCTTATTTGCAAATCAATCAAACATGGCCAGCCTTTCGAAAAAAAGAAGGCATCTTGAAAAAAGAACAGGCACACACCCGTGAACTTCAGGCTCTGATTCAAATACACTCCCTGGGGGAAGTGGTCAAGGCAACCAGGGGGAAAATCCGCGCTTAGAGGGGTGGACGCTGGCAGACGATTCCTAAATCACTCATCAGTTGCCATCCCTCGGGGCAAAACGGTGAAAGAGACGCGAATGGAATGTTTCAGGGAGGAAGAAGGAGAGCAGGTCATTCCATGGGCATCCTCCCCCGCATGCATCGTCTGAGTGACCCAGATCCCTGAGGGGCGGAAGAAAATCGTCTGCGCCGAGGAGTCATCGAGGGTCGGCACGACTTTCTTCGAGTCACGATTCGCGATGAAAGGGTTCGATAGGATTGTTCCGAGCTGCAGGGTTGTGTGTTTTGTGCGGGTTAATGGATTAGTTGACGCTTTTTGGAATCGTTTGCAACAATGGGTTCGAGTTTCGCGTTCTTTATCCGACTACTGTGTGAAACCTTTTGCATCCATTGTAGTTCTTAAGAGAAGAACAAATAATGCCGAGTTGCCTCAGATCTGGTGTCTGCCTCGATGAAGAAAGGCTCCTTTTGTCTCGTTTTGTTTTTATTGTGCATAAAAGACGTTGGAACACTGCGTTCTTTTGAGTGATAGGAGGAAAGAGAAAAAAAAAATTCATCCGCTTCGTAAATCGGTGCGGGTTGTTGTATTGTGTTGGTTGCATATCTGAAACAATGATCGGGAAGTTGTAAAAAAATTATGTATGGCGCTTAAACGCTGGAAAACTAATATCGCCTCCATTCAAAGTTTTAATGGCAGTTATGCAGCATTATTTTTAGTTTAACAATTTCCTTCAAGATTTTTTTAAATCCTTTGTGGCATCGTATTTGTTATGCAAAAAAATATAAAAAGTTGAAAACAAAACTAAAAATCAAAATGCATGTAAAGTAATGCGCTAAAACCATGTTGTCCTTGTGACACAATAATTTGCTTCTAAATAGAACTAAATTCAGATGGGTCAAAAACTTGAAAATGAGACAGAAAGTCGAAACGTATCTGAACCAATACTCGAAAACCGTCACTTATTTGCCTTCGTAACACAATGATTTGTTTCTTTCCAGTAAGCAAAGTAGCAACGGCGGGTAAATACAGTAGAGTCTACCTACAATGAAGTCTCCCTGCAGCGAATTTCTCCCTATAACGAAATTTTTAATCGGAATGTGAAATAACATTCAAAATATTCTCCATACAACGAAGTGGTTGTCTCCCTATAACGAATTTTCTTCAGACGTTTATCTTTTCGATTTTCGTCATTTTTGAAGAAAGTTGCTAATTTCTATGCAAACAAATCGCTCACATGTGCCTGTTTCTAGAACCACTCGCTTTGTTCATTCCAGCGATAACGCATAACAATAGAATGCTATGTGAAGGGTAATGCAGTTGTGGGGACCTGGGTTTCTACAGAGGGAGCAACATTTCTACGGGTCAAGATTCCAAGAATCGGGGTGGAAACAGCAAATGGATGTGACAATAAGCATCTTATGTTTATCCGTACTAATACATATTATTCTCTAAATTGGTGAATTGTCTTCACTTTTGAGTATTTTATTTATACAATAAAAATTAGTATAATTTTAACAAATTTATAATAAATATTACTTCATTTTTAATTGAAAGTCATAATTGAATATTTTTGAACTTATCGCACCTACTAAAAGCTTTGTAACATTTACTTAAATAACTGCAAAAATCTCTAATCTCCGTATAACGAAATTTTCTCTATAGCGAATTTTTCAACTGGAACCAAGCGGTTTCGTTATAGGGAGATTCCACTGTAACAGCAATAATTCAAAATCTACGCAATATTTTCATTGAAAATGAGAAAGAAATTCTCGGAACTGTAGAGATTCTGTCTTCAGCTTGCGCGGATTTGTGACGAATAAGGGGAGAGTGAAAAATTATAAATAGCACTGAAGATTCTCTCTTTTTGTCAACAGGATTTCGACAAGGAAAGAGGGAAAGAAAACAAATTTATCCGCAGCTGTTCCGCGAAATCTGATAATACTAGCGCGAACGTTTTCCGTCAAGTTCACATTTTAAAAAAGAATGACAGATGAACTGACAGAATAACTGATATTGAGTAGTTACTTTTAAACTGGTTGTGTTCCGCCTTCATAGATCTGACAGCTTGACCATCTTATATTACATCTAGAAGGAGCTTTCGAGGTTTCCGTCTTACTGATGAAAGTTTTTCTCCACACAAATGTACTGTCCTACCGCCACGAGAAAAACCCTGAACAGGGTTGCCTCAAGTAGGCGAGTCGAAGAAGGGAGGGAAACGGGTGTAAAATCAGCCGCAACATTTGGCAAACTAAGCGCACTTCGTTAGGCGAGGGATTCGTTTTCGACCGAAGTACAAAGCGAAATGAGACTTCCACCGATTCTATCTGCGCCAGATGAAACAAAATCTTTTCCTTCACCCCCAAATTGCAGTGGAATATCCCGTTCCCATAACGACCGCCATCGGCATGTGTGGTGTCTGGGGGTTTTCTCGTGGCGGTAGGTTAGTAAGTCTGTTCCAAATACAGGGGTTGAAATGTGCGAAAGTTCCACTCGGGTTTACTATTATAAATTTATTTTCATGGCTGCTTTTATTCACCCATTTCCATGATATTATAATTATTAAAATGTTATTTCTATGATGAAAATTTTATTTGTGGAAATTAATTGTTACAAGAATTATAATAGTTTAAAAATATTAGTGTGACCTGATTTGTTTTATTTCCTAATGTCATTAATCGTGTTTTTATGACAATTAAAATTGTCTGGAATTTCCCCGACAGAAATTCTTTAAGTCTGTAGTTTATTTTTTCCCACATAAATAGAATAATTACTCGATGGACGATGATTTGAATCTTGCGTTAAATAAAAAAATTTTAATCAATTCAAAAAATTTGTTTGAATATTATCTCTTTGACTTCGTTAGCCGGTATACAGAGTGTTTCAAAAAGAATAACCCGATTTGAAACCTTAATAACTTGATGAAATGCATGAAAAATAATGCAAAAAACTGCACAATATTCAAAAAGTATAAGAGTTTCATCAGTGTTATTATATGTGTTCAGTGTGTCCACCACCAACAGCATGGATAACATCCAGACCATAGTTAAATTTGTCCCACACTTTTGCCAAGGTTTTGGTATCGATGGAATTTACGAACGCCGATATCGTGTCCTTTCACTTCGTCGAGGTCCATAGGTAACAGAGATAGATATCGGCGTTAGTGAATTCCATCGATACCAAAACCTTGGCAAAAGTGTGGGACAAATTTAACTATCGTCTGGATGTTATCCGTGCTGGTGGGGGGGGGGGGCACATTGAACACTTATAATAACACTGATGGAACTTGTGATATTTTGTGAGTGTTGTGCAATTACTCAATTGTTACGTTTTCTTGAATTCCATTAAAATTTATTAAATCCTCAAATCGGGTTATTCTTTTTGAAACACCCTGACTTTTGACTGAACACGTATAATAACACAGAGAGAACTTTGATATTTTGTGAGTATTTTGAAATTTGTTCCGTTCCGTTTTCTTGAATTTCATTAAAAGTTATTAAAGCTTCAAATCGTGTTATTCTTTTTGAAACACCCTGTATTTTGACTGCTAAAGAGTGAGGAAATGTTTTTGCTTCTTCTTTTTATATTTTTTCTGGGCGAATTTGTTAATCTCCTTTTCAAAGTATGAAAGCACTTCCTTTACGTAAATCGTCGATTTCTTAAGATTTTCTTTGGAAGCATCACTCTTTTCAGAATCACTGTTTGAAGGGGAAGAGGGGGACAGAAGTGTTATAAGGAATACGGAGAGCTCCCTCGGGAACAGAAAGTGAAAGAGGAGTAGGAAGGATGGAGGGGAAAAAATCGTCTGGCGATGTATTTGCTTTGAAAAGAGAAATCATTCAGCTGCGCACGTTCGAATTGAAACAAAGCTCTCTGGGGGGATAGGAAAAAGGAACGAAGCAAGGATCGTCTGTCAGGTTGAATGGGTTCCGATATATATATAAATTGGACCCTTCCCTATCTCCTCTTTTCTTCCTGCTTTTTCTTTTTTTTGTGTGTGTGTTCCACTTTTCAACTGAAAGAGATCGAATTTTTTTCATTACTTCACGAACTACTGTAAATTTTTCTGCAGAATTAATTTTTTTTCAAAGTATGCATTTATGATCATGCTGTGATTCCTTATTTCATGATCAAAGATAAGCCAATACTCACATTTTTTTTAGTATGCATTTATGATCATGCAAGCAGTTTTGACTTATCATTATAATTATAAAATGACTTGCGCCGAATTTTATAATTACGTGAAAGAAGAAAATTATATAATTAAGAAAGTAAAGTCAACTTTAAAATACGACTGGGCTAAAAATAATTAGCATGTTGCATCTTAATTCTACTTGTTCGTTTAATCTGATCGCTTAAACTTTATTGATTTTTTTTATCAGTAAAATAAACCACTTCCTACCCACTTTTTTCATGTTTTGTTTATTTAGCACTGAAACGTTCCGTATAAATGCTTTGCAATTTTGGCAATCCTATATAAACGGGACGCATGGCAACCATGCATATGTGTTTAGTGGCTCCACCTGCAGGAATGGCGCTAGAGTTTGCTCGACGGGGGGGGGGGCGATTTGCCCGACTGGGGGGCACGATCTCCCCGACGGGGGGGGACGAGTGTAATGAACTACAGTTGAATACCCCGTATCAAAATTTTCCCCGACGGGGGGCACAGCATCCCCGACAGGGGGCCCTGCCCCCCCGGTCCCCCCTCTGGCGCCACCCCAGTCCACCTGTTACATCAAATGATATAACAGCGATGATGTAATGAATTTATGGTACTAAATGTTTAATTTATTTAAATTACAAATTATTTAAATTATTAAAATATTTAAATTATTAAAATATTTAAATTATTAAAATATTTAAATTATTAAAATATTTAAATTATTAAAATATTTAAATTATTAAATTTAATAAATTAAATTTTTAAAATAATTTATTAATAATTATTTATTAATTTATTATATATATAAATTATTATATATATTATAAATTATTAATAATTTATTAAATAATTTATTAAATTTAATAAATAAAATAAATTAATTACATTATTAAATTTAATAACAAAATATTTAAATTATTATATTATTAAATTAATTAAAATTTTTAATTAATTTAATTTATTTAAGTTACGACAGGGGGGTCCTGCCCCCCCGGTCCCCCCTCTGGAGCCACCCCTGTCCACCTCTTATATCAAATTTGATATGTGTTGCTGTGTGTGTGGTTTTTCACATGTGGCATTTTGATATAACAGCGATGATGTAATCAATTTATGTTACTAAATGTTTAATTTATTTAAATTTTCGCTGGGAGACATCAGTGCGTCACGCATTCTTTTAAACGGAGAATATCACGAGATCGTTAAATGAGTGCAGTTCTTCTCATCATTATCATTTGGGAGATGAAATGACCTCGAACCCGATTCGTGAGGAGCGCCCTGCCGCACCCTATTTGGAACTCACTTTCGTGTGCCCTTCTGTGCCCATTCCTAAAGCCCTGAATACGTCTCTTAAGTAGCGACACTCTTTTCCCCATAGACTTCGTGCCGCTTTCGATTTTGATTGGAAGTTGCCAGTCACATGGGTAAACAGCCGCCATGTTGGGTCTTTGCTTGAATGTGTGTATCGCGCTTTTAGCATTATACGCTCTATCTGTTTTACCCATTTTCGCTTTTATATTTATATCGTTTAAAAGATACTTTAAAATTTGAAGATTTGAAGAAAGAGATTTGATTTATCTCCTTAACTTTAAAATAGTTTTGGGATTTTCTGCCTGAGTATTTGGTTTTAACCGTCGATGGAGATTTAAATTTACTGTTCAAATTGGCTGCATTCATATCCTATGCTTTAAACACACATATTAATTTTGCCACTCACAATGTTTAATAATTTTTATTCTCTTATATGTTAAGAATTTAGTGACTATTATCTCTGTAAAGAGGAAGTTCTCTAAATGAGCCCATTTTAGTAGTATTTAAGTGTTTCATGTCATGTGATTTTACCGTATGACAAAGTAATGTTCGCACAATTATATTGTAACCTAGATTAAATAAATTAATTTTTAAATCTAGAGTCTTTTTTCATTCGTTTCAAGATTCAATTTCTTGTTACTGTCTCAGATAAGTTGGCTTAATGTTATCTAGGAGATATTTGCACTGCTGAGATGTTTATTTCTTTACGACTCCTACCTGTTGAATGATTATGTGTTGAGATATAAAAAAAAATTTACCAATGTACTGACCGAAAAATCTATCATAACTTTTTGGAATGAAAAATGGAATGATAAAACCTTGGTATAGTAAAAAATTAAGTGTCATGAAAACAGAATCACAGAGTAAATATTGCAATGTGTAGAAACGAAACATTGTCTGCGTCTGTATTGATCAATATGTAATATTTCATTACTTTTGTAACATTAACGTAAAGGAATCTACCTTTGCCTTCAAGCTTGCCGAAAAGGGATTTTTTAAAATTATGTTATAGATAATTGAAAAGTAAGTATTAAAACAAGCAGAAAATCCTATTTTAAGTAATTACTTCTTACTGATTTATGAATTATTCATATATATATCTTTAATTATATATATTTTTAATTACATGTAAAAAAAATTTGCATGTATTAATTGATTTGGATCTCTAACTTGAACGGTTTAAGTTAACATATATATTTGTATCAAATACTATACTTAAATAAATTTAAATTTAAAAAAATCTGATTTAAATAAAAAAAATCCGATTTTTTTATTTTTAAAAAAAATCATGATTTTATCAACCCTGGTTTGGAGTAATTTATAACTTAGAAAGTCTTAGAAAAAAAAATTGAATATAATTATTCTTCAAAATGATCGCGAATTATTTCAAAACACGCATTTAGTATAGTATGTGTTTTAATATAAAAAATAAATGATTATTTAAGGTAAAATTATTTTTTTATATGTAGATCATTAGGTATTTAAGTTATATTTGGGAATCTGTAAACATTTGTTAATAAAAGTCCACATTCAATAAACGAAACTCCGTATTTCTCAATAGCAGACTCAAGGAGAGAGTGGCCGTTATCCCCCAAAATGGCGGACGATTGAACGTGTCGCTACTTAAGAGACGTATTCAGGGCTTTACCCATTCCCACACCTTCCGCTGGTGGAAAAAAGGAACGAACTCGGGTATAAATAGAGCCCACCGAAAAAGTTCGAAATGAAAGACTAAAAAGTTCGGGGACTTTTCAGCCGGGCAGGAAAAATCGTTTTCCGTTCGCAACTCTCTCCGGTGACATTCGAAGAGGTAAACAAACGATCTCTCACTTCCTTCGATCGTTTGGCGCGCGGCCAACGCGAGGGCCCTCAGACTCCATTCAGACGATTCCGACATCTGCCGAGTTCCGAACACACTTTTTTTTCGAACTCAAATCGGTTGTGAAGGAGATCTGAAGTGACGAATGTCTTGTTGAAGGGCTTCTTTTTTTTCTCTCTCTTCTCTTAAAAAAACTTTTCATCTGGGTTCTAAAGAATGATACGATTAGAACTGCCGAAAAAGAATTTATGTTTCTGTCAGTCATTGAATTGGAGTTACGAATGAAGAGCTTTCAAGTCGCACAGAGTTCTACCCTGGGGGAAAAAATACGAACTGTTAGCTGAGATTATATTTTCCATGGGTTTCATATTTTCTCCATTTCATTTTAGAGTTCAGTCGTTTTTCGTTCGGCGTTCTGGAAAATCTTTCCTATGCTTCTCTATTTCATTGAATGAACTTGTTTAAACGGGAATAAATATTTATGCTTATTTTAGCGAGCACACTGCAAAATAAATATGATTTCTGTACTTGAAAATCTCTTGAGAGTTCTGAAATTAATCTAAAACAGGTGTATGACTATGAAATCTGATTGTATTTATCTTTATTTTATTTTCGCTGAGTTGTACATCGTTGCCACACGCAGAGCCTAAATTTTATACAATTGGGGTCACATCTTATTACTTACAAGAGATTTCTTAATCTAATCTGAGCGTGTATCTTTCCAAATTACGAAATTTTCGGGTTATCTTATACGAACTGTTATATCATGGCTAGCAAGCGCGACCTGTAGCACCACCTGTAAAATATTGAAATAATGTAACAGTCTAATGCTGTATCCCGACAAAAGCGGATGCAGCATTAGACTGTTACATTATTTCAATATTCTACAGGGCGCGCTTGCTAGCCATGACGTAACACGAACTACTTTCGAATAATAAAAATTCCTTCGAATCTTTATGTGTAAACAATAATTGAAACGGTAGTCTTAAAGCAAATTATTTAAATTTGTATTTTTAGCACTACTGATCAGCGGCTAAACATACCACTATACTTTTATTGCAAAAATTATATTCTGTGGAATATTGCGCGTTGATCTTGTTTTTGAATTTTTTTTTTCTCGTAAAGACAGGAGAGCTAAAGGTGGTCTCAACCCAAACTCTAGAGATAGCTGTATCTTCCACTGTTTGAATTTTTAAGTTTAAATGTAGAAATATTTAGTCTGGTAAACAACTACATTCTGTTTGGAAAAACCTAACTTTCAATTTCTATAGCTACTCACAACATTCATTACCAACATATACTTTACAAAAATTAAGCTGAAAACGTTTCCTTATTCTGAGGCTTTGAACTCGTGATAAGGTCTCTGGAGGGTTCCAAGTTCGAGATTTGATTCCATAGAATATCCATTATGCGTGTTAAATTTGACATCGAGGGTGAAACGTCATCTAGCATGGTGTAGTTTGGAAGTTTGTAGAGGTAACAATGTCATCTAATATCGGTTTAAAATATGAGTACCATACTAAAATGATCCTTGTGTTACTTCAAAACGGGACATTGATATAAATGAACAAAACTTATTATGAAACAGATCTTTTTAAAGTTTACAGAACTGAAGAGTTGTCATGTGGGATTTAGTGTTAAAGGTGCCACTTTTAGCCAAACTACGCCAAGCACTTGCTTAACAGAACAGAAGGAATTTGCTAAAACTGAAAGCTAACGGTAGCGCTTAGAGATTCATCAAAGCAAGACGAAATCGCTTTTCCCTGAGGATAAATCGTTCGGTCTCCCCTGCTTAACAAGATAATCTTCGAGTGGAAACCGATGCCTGATCGCCCACTCGAGACGGAGCGCGGGAAGACTAGCACTTCCGAACACAAACGAAACGGAAAGGAACTTGCCTTGTTTCGGGCCACGGAATTCCCTCACCCGCTCCTTTTATCTTTCGAGTTCAGCGAATTTCCGGAGGACATTCTCGGGATGGCCCGGAGACGTCCACGCGAGTACCGATTATGGGGATTCCCAGGAGGTGTTACGAACGGTACTTGACATGTTAGATTTTGCCTGGAATGAAATATTTTATTGTATAAATCAAGAAGTCCATATAAGGGCCGATTACAGGGATCCCCAGAACGTGTTTGATTTCGCCAATAATGCGTGAATGAAATGTTTCGATTGCTATTTGTTTTAATCATGAATCAAGGATTTCTCAGGGATAGCAGAAGACGTCCACGCAGTACCGATTATGGGGATTCCCAGGAGGTGTGCAGGCGGTACACTTGACATGTTAGATTTTTACGCACAGAATGAAATATTTTATTGTATAAATCAAAGAGTCATATAAAGGGCCCGTTAGGGATCCCAGAACGTGTTTGATTTCGCCAATAATGCGTGAATGAAATGTTTCGATTGCTATTTGTTTTAATCATGAATCGGGACATTCTCGGGATGGCCCGGAGACGTCCACGCGAGTACCGATTATGGGGATTCCCAGGAGGTGTTACGAACGGTACTGACATGTTAGATTTTGCCTGGAATGAAATATTTTTATTGTATAAATCAGAAGTCCATAAGGGCGATTACAGGGATCCCAGAATCGTGTTTGATTTCGCCAATAATGCGTGAATGAAATGTTTCGGTGCTATTTGTTTAATCATGAATCGGGACATTCTGGATGGCCCGGGGCAATCCACGCGGTACCGATTATAGAGATTCCCAGGAAGTGTTGAACAGTACTTGACATGTTAGATTTTGCCTGGAATGAAATATTTTATTGTATAAATCCGGAAGTCCATATAAGGGCCGATTACGAGAGTTACAGAACGTGTTTGATTTCGAAAATAATGCGTGAATAAATGTTTCGATTGCTATTTGTTTAATCATGAATCAGGACATTCTCAGGATGGCAGAACGTCCACGCAGTACCGATTATGGGGATTCCCAGGAGGTGTTTTACGAACGGTACCCGACATGTTAGATTTTGCCTGGAATGAAATATTTTATTGTATAATTCTGAGAAGTCCATGGGGCCGATGCAAGGATCCCAGAACATTGTTGATTTCTTAATAATGCGTGAATGAAATGTTTCGATTGCTATTTGTTTTAATCATGAATCGGGACATTCTCGGGATGGCCCGGAGACGTCCACGCGAGTACCGATTATGATTCCCAGGAGGTCATTACGAACGGTACTTGACATGTTAGTTTGCCTGGAATGAAATATTTTATTGTATAAATCAAAGAAGTCCATATAAGGGCCGATTACAGGATCCCCAGAGCGAACGTGTTGATTCATAATAATACGTGAATGAAATGTTTCGGTACTATTTGTTTTAATCATAGATCGGGACATTCAGGATGGCGGGGAACGTCCACGCAGTACCGGTATAGAGATTCCCAGGAGGTGTTACGAGCAGTACTGACATATATTTAAGATTTTGCCTGGAATGAAATATTTTATTGTATAAATCAGAAGTCATATAAGGGCCGATTACAGGGATCCCCAGAACGTGTTTGATTTTGCGCCAATAATGCGTGAATAGAAATGTTTTCTCGATTGCCCTGACTTTGTTTAATCGCAGATCGGGACATTCTCAGGATGGCCAGGAGACGTCCAGAGTACCGATTATGGGGATTCCCAGGGTGTTACAAACGGTACTTGACATGTTAGATTTTTGCCTAGAATGAAATATTTTATTGTATATAAATCAGAAGTCCATATGAATGATTACAGGGATCCCCAGAACGTGTTTGATTTCCTTAATGCGTGAATGAAATGTTTCGATTGCTATTTGTTTTCATTAATGAATCAGGACGTCTCAGGATGGCCGGAGACGTCCACGCAGTACCGGTATAGAGGATTCCCAGGAAATTATTTTGAGCAGTACTTGACATGTTAGATTTTGCCTGGAATGAAATATTTTATTGTATAAATCAGAAGTCATATAAGAAGGGCCGATTACAGGGATCCCAGAACGTGTTTGGTGTTCATAATGTGCGTGAATGAATGTTTCGATTCTTTATTTGTTTTTTAATGGAATCAGGACATTCTCGGATGGCAGGAACGTCCACGCGGTACGATTATAGGGGATTCCCAGGGTGTTACAGTGGTACTGACATGTTGGAATTTTGCGCCTAGAATGAAATATTTTATTGTATAAATCAAGAACCCATATAGGGCCGATTACGAGGATCCCAGAACGTGTTTGATTTCGCCAATAATGCGTGAATGAAATGTTTCGATTGCTATTTGTTTTAATCATGAATCAGGACGACCTTCAGGATGGCTTGAAGACGTCCGCGAGTACCGATTATGGGGATCCCAGGAAATTGTTACGAACAGTACCCGGTATGTTAGATTTTGCAAATGAAATATTATTTTATTGTATAAATCAAGAAGTCCATATAAGGAGCCGATTACGAGGGATCCCAGAACGTGTTTGATTTCACTTAATAATGCGTGAATGTTTCGATTATATTTGTTTTAAATGAATCAGGACATTCTCCGGATGGCAGAGGAGCGACTCCGCTGTTACCGATTATGGGGATTCCCAGGAGGTGTTACGAGCAGTACTTGACATGTTAGATTTTGCCTAGAATGAAATATTTTATTGTATAAATCGGAAGAAGTCCATATAAGGGCCCGATTACGAATATCCCCAGAACGTGTTTGATTTCGCCAATAATGCGTGAATGAAATGTTTCGGTTGCTATTTGTCTTTATCATGAAGCGGGACCTTTTGGGGATGACTTGAGGGACGTTCATGGGGACGACGATTCGGACATCCAGGAGGTGTATGGGGAACTGCTTGATGCGTTGAATTTTGTCAACTGTCTTGAACGATGTCTTCGATTCGTGATTTGTAAATCGAGTTATGACACGGAAATATCCGCCGGAAATTGCCGTCAAAAGATTTCAATCATGTGACGCCATTGTAATATTGATACATTTAAGGATGGTAACTTGAGAATGAGTTTGAATCGCCCCTGTATTATCACGGATTGCTTGATTATACTTGATATTAATTAAACAGTTAACACAATACTGAAATACAGACTGGATCACAAGTTTCCATACATCAACATTTGTGTGTACAGGATTTCCATACATCAACATTTGTGTGTGTACAAGTTCCCATACAACAACATTTGTGTGTGGGTACAAGTTTCCATACATCTCAACATTTATTATTGATGTACAAGTTTCCATACATAAACATTTTGTGTGTGTACAAGTTTCCATACATCAACATTTTTCGTATTGTACAGGTTCCATACATCAACATTCGTATTGTGTGCAAGTTCCCATACATCAACATTTGTGTGTGTATGCAAGTTCCATACATCAATATTGGTGGAGTGTTACAAAACAATAACCCACTTATGATTCGTGCTGGCTCGTGCGGCCTTTTGCCCAACTGCAGAAATTTAATGAACCTTCAGCTCAGCTCGAAAAGACCCTCCCTCTACTGGCAGCTATTCACTTTACTGCTAATGAACACGAATTAGCTCAATTGGGTTATACTTGTAACGGCGTTACTGATACAGTTCCTTAAGACATCTTTTTTTCCTGCTACACTACGGCTTTATGTGGCTCAAGAAAAAAATTATGTACTTATCAAAAGAAAAAAATCATACTGATTCCTGTTAATCAATTGTGATTTTTTAATTCGTTTTCTTTAATAAGAAACGCATTTTTAGGGATCTGATATAAAAACTAACTTGTTAAAACCACATTACTTATGGCCCTACTCTGTATTTCAGTCCACTGTTAATCGTCTTCTGTTATGAATCGAGTTATCAATTACGTATTGTAAATCATTGTAAATTTCTTATACATAAATTATTATACTATTTTTATATATTGACTAAGAGACATAATAATAAAGTTAAAAAGGTTTTTCAAACTGTACAAAATATTTCAAATTAGACAAGTAACACATGAATTAATATAGAAACTTAATCTGAATAAAGTGTTTTCTT
>BGPR01028025.1:0-20276 GCA_013235015.1 Araneus ventricosus
TTGCCACAAATTTGTCATGACAAGAGTGCAAGTTTGCCACAAATTTGTCATGACAAGAGTGCAAGTTTGCCACAAATTTGTCATGACAAGAGTGCAAGCTTGCAGTAAGCTTGCAGCAAGTTAACGAAAGCTCCGAAGTCACCATGAAGCGAACTTGCAGCAAGCTTGCCACAAGCTTGCCGTGCAAACTTATTGCAAATTATAGCAAAAACAGAGTACGAAACACAACCCGGGATAGAACTTCCGAAGCGGAGACGCTAACCATTGAGCCAGTTGAACTCTGAGAGGAGAAGATAGATTTCGCTAATACATCGTTCGATTCGATTCGATTCGTATACGATTTATTTTTAACTATTTTCTGGATTTCATTAATTTTTTGAGTTGAGAATATGATTTGAAGAGAGAGCGATTTTCGCTAATAACTACGTTTTGCTAGTAGAATAAATTATGAAATTAGAGTTCAAAAGTAATTACTTTAAAATGGGACAAAATGTCTAGTTATTATTGTTCAACAAACACTGACTGTTTTTTAGATTTAATTTTGTTTATAAACGTTAAAATTTCAACATTAAGAAAAAGGCGATATAGTTTTCTTTAAAGTGAGAGTGATATATTTAGTAAAAAGATAGAAAATGTTTCAAAAAATTTTTTTATAAAAAAGTTATTTTTTTCACAAATTATCATTGATTTATTGAATTAATAAAAAACAATTACGGTCTAGGAGATGCTATTAGAAATCGGATGTTTTTTAAAACAGAGACAAAGATAATTATCTCTTTATTGTGCTATCTTTGCAGGAAGCTTGTTTTGCAAAATTGCAGCAAGTTTGATTTGCAAAGGATGTGGCGCTATTTGTCACATCGAACTTGCTACAAGTTCTATTCAAGTTTGACGCGTCAAATTTTGCCATGACAAGTCAAAATCAAACTTGCTGCAAACTTACGTGCTATCTGGGAACAATTTCATTCTAATGAAGTTTGTTCTGAATTTCCAACATAATTCACTGAATTTTGAGGAATTTTTAAATAATAGTAACTTTTATGGTAATTTTTGATAAGCATTTCTTCAAATTCTCGCATCTGACGTTGTAACAACTCTATACTTTTCATTTTTTTCAGCTTATAACTGGAACGTTTCTGTTAGATTTAAAACAAGAGCGGTTAAAATATCTTATTCCATTTTTTAAAATTAATTCTTCCCTAGTCAGTTCAAACAATTTTTTTGATAGCGAGATTTGACAGCGTGTGTTCCTCCGGACGACCCCAGAATACATGTTGCTTCCTCGCAGGAGATAACGTAATATGCTTTCTTTCCCAGCATGCATTTCTACAATCTGATTCCTTCCGTTGGCGTCATTACATTGGCATCATTATCGAGAGGAAAAATAAGCGGGAAAATCAATAATGTTTTCAAAACTTTTTCGTGTCATTCTGGGCATTCCCCCTCCATTTTGTTGAAGTCCTGATTCCACGGGCAGCTAGTATTAATTATAAAAAAGACCACCACGAAATCGTCTTCGGAATTTTAGTTAATACCCCTCGCTACTTTTATTTCTGATCTTTCATAGTTATTAATGATATTAAATTAAATAAGTCTCCCAATTGCATCCATCCATATAAATATTCTTACTGTTTCTTTTGCACTTAATCTTCAGCTTCTTGTGGATTTCAAAATCTCCCTCTTAAAGTTTTATTAACTTCATCAAAGAGTGAAAAAAGAGAGATTACTTCTTTCCCTCTTTTATATTCAAACGCTGAACACTGATTTATATGAACGGATAAGAATTATCCATTCGATGGTAAGATTTCATATCGGACATTTTTGCCGACTCTACAGTTATTTGGAGTGTCTAATAAAACCAAAAGAATTATAGTATCTAAAAGATGTAACATAAAATTTTATGCATTGTAATATGTTTTCCTTCAATGCACTTTGCTAATTTTTTTATCATTTCTAGCATTGTTATTTTTGTCTTTTTATGAAAGTGGTAAAAGAAAATGCTGATACTATGAAAAGAAAATTCAAGAAAGTAAGTAATAATAAATTCCACACATCAACCTTCTTAGTAATTCAGTCCTTTGAAAGACTATATTCAAAAGTTCATTTTGGAATGATGTAGTACCAACATAAATTGAAATAATTTTTCTCTGCATAGGGGAGGTTTTATCTCGCGAGAGCCAAAAAATTGCTATGCTGCGCCAAGCGTGGTTCGAAATTTAAAATCACTTTGTTACTTTCCTACTAAAACAATTCACAAAGTATCAGTTCCAGAAAATTTACGTTTAAAATGTCAGGAAGGTTAAAAAATCTGATCTATTGGAACAAAGTAAAAAATGAATAGAATTATTGAAATTTTAAATGATAATTTGTGTAAAAATTTATTATCTCAGTAATCAAGCAAAAGTCGAGTGACCAAACAGAAATGCATTGTCACCGAAACTTGAAAGGAGAATTATTTTTAACCGCTGAAAACAGTTTTGTGCAAGCAGATCAGAGCCCTATAATATTATTTCTTCCTTATTTCTTCGAAATTCTTAATTAAAATTTTAAAAAAGTTCAAGAATGGGTTTTATTATATCCCCATTTCAATTATATGACGTGATTTAAAAAATCATAGTTAATCATTGAACTGAATTTTTGGCACAGGGTTTGCTATGATTAAATTTCGTCTATACAGTTAAAATATATTCATTTTAACTCTTCCTGATGTTTTTTATAAATGTTGTAAAAATAAAGCGTTATGGTCCCTTCCCAATGAAACTATTCCGTCGGTTCCCTAATCAACCAGTCGATAGCTTTATTTTCCTCTGTCTCCTTGGTGTGATGAGTATATGTATTGCTAATTCCCTAGTAGCACAGAAATATATAATATTTGCTCAATGTTATATAATATTATGAACACTGAGGAACACTGAATACCGTAACAAAGTATTGTATTGTATGTATCAGTGTTTCCGAGATACTAAATTTCCACAAATAATGCAAAACAATGTTTATTTATAAAAATCTTCATTTTAACTCAGGATATCACTCGATTGGAGGTTTTATTTCTATAAACACCACTGGAACAATTTTTATTTAAGATGCTGAATATTATATGATACTATTCAAAACAGCGAAAACGATATTACGAGTTTTATATTTATCAACATTGTTCAATATTTTAAGGTGAAGTTATTCTTATGGCAACATTATGATACCGTAACACTATATTAATCAACATTAATCATATATGCAAAAAATATTTCACAAAATGTTCATTTGAATAATAATGTTTACACGATCATTTTGTTTTACTGTATATAAAAAGCGGGCCGGATTCAGCTAATGAAGTTAACCATAAAACTGCTCTCACATATTGATTATCTATTATTCTGTGAAAAAAATTGAGTGTTATTCTCATCGTAAAAATACGCATGTTATTTATTGTTGCAAATCTTGTATTTGATTTTCAATCAATACTGTAATAATAAATGTTAAATGCATTGAAAGAGGTATAAATAAATTTCAAAATTATTTTAAAAACTTTCAGACATATTATTTTACAATTACTTTTAAACCTTAATTTATTAAATTAGCAAACTTAGATATAAGAGCTAAAATTGCCTCCTCTTTGACTTCAAATTTCATTTTGAACTCGAAATTGCAACGATAAAAGATAATATAATATTATTCAGTATAATACAATATTATTTAATATGGTATAATATTATACAGTATTATATGGCTTTATCCAATATTAGGAAAAAAACATTGTGCAGTATTGAAAAGGACTTACGTTTTACACTGTTTCAATATTCGGAAAAAATATTGTACAATATTACTTTTTCGAATTTTATGATATAAGACAATATTATGTGCTATCTGGGTTAGGGATCAGTAGAACAGACATTCTTCACGTGTGATCAAAAATTCACATTCAATCTTAGGCTCTCATCGAAAACAGTATTCAGTATCAGTTGTAAAAATCGAAAACAGTTTTCAGTAATAGTTTGAAAGATCGAAAACAGTTTTCAGTAACAGTTTGAAAAATCGAAAATAGTTTTCCATTTTTTCTGTCACAATTCCCGACTAATGTCAAAATATGAAGTTTTGAAATTGAATCATAACGTAATATACAGGGTACCCACTTAAATAAAGGCCACACCCACTTAACTTCAGAATGACGACAGCTATAATCATGAAAGTGGTGTCTAGGTATAGTAAAACGTCAATGCACTGTGTGATGAGACCACTTACAGCACCACCCAGTGCCAAACTCTGGAGTTAACGTTCTTATCTAGAAAACGGCACAAAATACGGGGAAAATGGCAATTGCAAAGTTGTAGATGGATATAGATTTAGTACAAAAAGACACCTTGTGCAAATCAATGCTAAGAACAAAACACTGAAAATGCAAATTTCATTGTTCACGATTTCCGAATTGTGACGTCAGAGGAAGTGGACAAAAGGATAAAGTTCTTTTTCGGTTAAAAATGACGCCATTATACTTTTTCGTTAGGGAATTACTCAAACAGCAGGTGTATAGGTCCTTTCCGCCAACATTGCAGGTCTTTCTTTGACGTATTACTGTTCCTTGTGCTAACGCACCAACCGTATGTTAAAACCTGTGCAAAGTGAAATTTGAACAAGGGCTCAAATCTGTATTGTAGATGACGGAGAGCACTTTTAACACCGAATATCAAAGTACCTTGTGATAACTAATTGTTTTACTCTTTTTAGCCTGTTTGGGCCGAAAAATAAAAAGTGCATTTTCAGCCTTCTATCTATGACGGTCAATGTGGTAAATTGGTTACTATGCATAAACATCGGATCCTTAATAACCAGATATTTTATGCGGTTATTGCGCATAATTACCGAGGTGACTTTGCATAATAACCGATTACCCACGTTGACCGAAACATTTATATATAACGGAATTTTTTATGCGTTTATTATATATAATGACCATTGATTGTACAAAATTAGATCGATGATTATATATAACTCACATTGACCGTAACAATTATATATAACGGTATTTTTTATGCGTTTATTATATATAATGACCATTTATTGTTCAAAACTAGATCGATGATTATATATAACAACCGATTACTCACATTGGCCATAACATATACATTAAATTTTAGTTTTATAGAGGGAAGAATGTTAGAATATCTCTGAAGAAAGTAATTAAATAATATTTCATATAATTTGTGTTTGACCTATAAGAAATACAGATTTCAGAAGCATTAATAAAATAGAATACGATTTAAATAAAATAATTCGAAAACTTTCAGGCGGTGTCATAAACATGTTGTCAAAAACACATAAGAAAACATGTTTATGCCGACTTTTCTCACTTTGAAATCTACTGTAGTACATAAAATAACTTGTTAAGATTTAATTAGCTTCAGGAAACATTTATTTTCTTCTCAGAAGATACATTTATATGGAAATTTCTTCTTCATTCTAAAGTTATTATTTCTGCTTTTCAAATTAAGGATGTCAAGCGGAATTTTTTTAAAAAAATCAGAAATAAATACAAAGGAGAAATTCTTTTGCAAATATTTGACTACCGCTTTCAAAGACTAAATTAGGAATCTAGGAAATTAAAATCACTATTCGTTCTGTCACACACTGTGATATTTGCGAAATAACCCTAATAAGGCTATAATTAGAAACTGAAAAGAGTTATATTTCCTAAACTTTTAGGTGGAGTTGAAGCAAGATTCTATTATCTCTTTATGAATTTTTCAGTAAATCAGATCCATCACCTAACAGCTTAAAATATGCCTCTAAGCTGTTTCAAGATTTTGAAATTATCAAAGTGTGATATGAATAATTAATAGCCAAGAAAACTCTTATACATAGTCATTAGCCATCCGTAGGCTCTTTTCCCTTGTTTTTCATAGTCTTTAACAAATCTATACAGGGTGCCCACACTTATAGGGGTCAATAGCTAATTTCTAAGCCGTTAAAGATAGACATTTAGTTCCAATTGGAAAATGCTTTAAATGAAAGGAAAAATTATAATACGAGGCGTGTTTTTTAAGTAAGGGCCGTTTTGCTGCATACACTAATAGGTGGCACACGCGCAGCAACGATTGCTTGCGTCGTGTCCCGGCATTCCTTGGGAACAACTGTGCTCAATTGCAGCTGTGTAGGTAACCTGTACGGTCTGTTCTGTGTCTTTAAAATGTTCAAGATTATCGAATCGCCCGCCCCATGCGAGGTACGGTCGGTCATACATTTTTTCTCGGCAAGAAACCTGTCTGCTGCAGACATTCACCGGCAGATTTGTGAAGTTTAC
Organism: Araneus ventricosus; assembly: GCA_013235015.1. NCBI lineage: Eukaryota > Metazoa > Arthropoda > Arachnida > Araneae > Araneidae > Araneus > Araneus ventricosus. The sequence goes on from BGPR01028025.1 coordinate 6,296, forward strand.
GGAGCTACTGCCATGTGTGAAGGCAAAGTACGTAAGATCATGGCGCCCGTGTTTTTGGGATAGGCATGTTGTATTCTTGGTCGACTTCATGCAACGCGGAACCACCATAAATGCGGCAGCCTACGGCCAAACCCTGCGAAAGCTATGCAGAGCGATTCAAAACAAAAGACGCGGCATGCTGACAGAGGGAATTTTGCTACTCCATGACAATTCAAGGCCTCACACCGCAGTTCAGACCAGAACAATATTGGACTCTTTTGGCTGGGAAGTTTTGGACCACCCCCTACAGCCCCGACCTTGCGACGAGCGATTTTCATCTTTTCCGCCATCCCAAACATCATCTCGGCGGCAACCACTACAACGATGACGCAGAAGTGAAAACAGCCGTGACCTCTTGGTTATTGGACCTGGCGGCAAGTTTCTATGAAGAGGGTATTCAAAATCTAGTTGTAAGGTATGATAAGTGTTTAAACAAACTTGGCATCTTTGCTGAAAAACAGAGAAATGTATGTAGAATCTGAAAATAAATTTGGTTTTTGAAATTTTTCTTTCGTTTGGTTTTTATTTTCAAACGGCCCTTACTTAAAAAACACGCCTCGGATATGTTTTCTGAGTGAATAAATATATTCCTAAAAAAGTTACGAGAACTAACTTTTTAGCCCTGATGAAGATAATCTCAACTAATGTACTAATCGAAAAAAATTCTGATCTAAATTTCCACTTTTGGATTGCGGCAGGAAGGACTTTTGTTTTAAGATTTTTTTCAGGAAATTTTTTTATTCTGGATATTTTTTTATTTTTGAAAAGATATTTATAAATGAATATGACTTTTCGATTAAGTCATGAAAATTTCAATTCTAAAAGCAGTCGATAAAAATGTCTTCTTTCCGTATTCATTAAGAAGTGTCTTTAATTTTATTTATAGATCTAAAAATCTATGTAGATTAAAGAAGAAATAATAAATACTAATTTATAGATTTAAAAAAAGAGTAGTCAACTTTCATCATCAGTTTATTTCTTAACTAAATTTAACGAATGCAGATACCTATATTAGAAAATATTTCTTTTTGCTAGAATTCATTCTTACACATTCGTATTAAATGCGTAATTTGTGTATATTATATTTTCTGATAAATAAGTTCCTCGATAAATAGTTTCTTCAGATAATAGAAATTTTCACTAACAATAATAGTTTTCAAATATTAATAGTTTAAATCAATATTTTCAAAAGACAACACACACACACACAACACAAAAAATGTATGTCTCCTGTCATTATTCACATTATTTTTACTTAACTTATTAATTTTCACATTTCTGAAAACATTAGCGAAAATAATTGTAAGGGAAAAACTGACTCAGTAACTATATGAAAAGCATTGTTTGAAGTCTACTCCAAGAAATTTAATTAAAACATAATTTTATTAATTAGGTAAGTTCAAAAATGAGGATATATATTAAAAATATTATATAAAAAATTCCACTTAATTCAATTCATTCCATTCAAGCTCTGTCATGATTTATTCTTTCCTCTTTCCAATGTGTCAGGCTCTTTGACGAGTTTTGCTATTAAATCAAAACCAAAAGCTCGATTTTTGAAAAAGTTGTTTAACAGGAGTTTTTAAATTCTTCTTTCAATCAACAAAAATAAACAACTGGATCTCATTCACAGAAATTTTTAGATAAAATTTCTTCCTTTTTTGCTTCCTCGTATACGAAGTATACAAGAGAAAGTATTGTAATCGTCGAAAAATTCGAACACGAGATTTTGACGAATTTCCACGTTTTAGACCTCCCTGAGTTCGAAAAACACAATTTTGGAATTATGTCTGTCTGTGAACACTATAACTCAAAAACTATTAAAGATACAGGGATGAAATTTGGTATGTGGTCTTTATACATAATTTGAAGGTCTCCAGCAAATGTTGGATAAAATCTGTCCAAGGGAAGTCTGTCTGTCTGTATGTTCGTGGTAATGTAAACGCGATAACTCACAAACTTAAACAGCTAGGTGGATAAAATTTGGCACACATATTTATCATCAGGATTGTAGGTTTCTATCAAATTTTGGACCAAATCCATCAAAGGATTGACTGTTTGTCTGTATGTATAATAGCATAGTTTTGAACGCCATAAGTTCTTTAAAAAATTACTTTGATGAATTAAATTTGGTATGTGGCCTTCTTACCTTAATGGTACATTTGTGTCCAATTTTTGTGTTAATCGGTTGAAAAATCAAGAGCGTCCCAATTGCAAATTTCGTTTTCTTTGTCTTATACCCAGCCCTATTAGTAATAACGTCGGCTTTTAATTCTACTTCTGCGTTGGACGACCTTCGGAAATCGTCGTATGACGTCTCGCTTATTTTTTTCTCTACTGCTTTAGGGGTTCTTGTTCGTTTTACTGCCTTTTAGCTTATTTATTTCTCTACATGTATTAGGAGTATACGAGAAAGTTTTGGGAAGACCACTCCCGCTGGTTGCTTTCTAATTCCGTCTTAAATTTTGCAATTTTCATGAAAGGAGCTTGATTTTCAATATCCCGCGAATTATTACCCTAATCCCGGCTCCAATTATCCATGATTTCGTAAAATGAGATCTTTTTTGTTTCACATTTACTTATTTAGGTGCAGAAATCCTCAAAAGCGGTTACATGAATTACGTTTTGTTATGAATCATAAGTAGAGATGTCAGATATCTTACGAAAGACTTGATATATCACTATACGAATCTCAAATCGCTCAATCTCAAATTGAAAGCAAATCAGTCTAATACAAAATAATTTATGTGTTAAATTTCATTATCCTAGCGCTCACTTATATAATATTCAAAATTTATAGGATTCTTTAGTTAATATGAAAAGAACCTCATACAATGCGACAATTATTGAGTTATATGAGAAAAAAACCTGGATAACTTTTGAACCGTTGGCGAGATTTAGTTAAAACTTGGCGGTTGAATGAAGGGCATATTGAAATTTTTTTGAGTATTCGATTCTTATTGTTGTTTTTCATTTTTCGTACAAAATGTCTAAATGCAGCGTTTCTGAACGTATATCGATCGTCAAAGCCTAATATTCAAGCAATAACAGCCCGATTGCGGCTCAAAGGAAATTTGAGACCGAATACAAGCTGAAGACAACTGGTCCAAGTGTTATAACAATCAAAAATGTGATTGAAAAGTTCGAGAGAACTGGTAGTGTCGATGTCTCGACACTTCAGCGACTTTTCCAAAATTTTGTTCTTCGTCTGCGCCACGTCATAGCCATTGATGGCAAGCATATCGAACATGTCATAAACTAAATCCGAATATCTGTAGTTACTTTTAAAATTTGAATAAAATTTTTGAATTCAGCAGTTTTTGAAAATTTTATTTTTTATTTCATATAGCTCAATAATTGTCACCCTGTACATTTTTGGTTCATTTGGATGGAACATTTATGTCATATCATGGTAGCAGTCCGCATTTATTGCGTATATGAATAATTTTATACCTAAGAAATTTCTTATTATGGGGTATACATACTCTGTACGACACAAGTCTGAGATATTCAAATTCGTTTTCTTCTCAATACACCTATTCACCCGAGATGGCTCAAATCCAGTGGTGTAGTCGCAAAATTAGCAGCTCCGGAGAGTTCTTAAAGCAGTGACGGAACGTTCTCATCTGGATGAAAAATGTGTTCTGTTTTAACCCTCTGACTTCTAACTCGCCCTAAACCGCCCGAGTAACTTCTGTACCACTCGGACGGATTTCGGACACTTTCCGTTCCAAAAGAAGGCTGTAGGCAGTTTCGCGAGGGGTCATGAGAGATCAAAGACATGCCATCAACGCTTGACAGTGATGGACCGCTGTTTTTCAGGTGGTACAGCTTCTGACTTGTGCATTAACCATGCAGGTGCATATTCTTTCACTGAAGGTGGAATGACGCTAGTTGATTCTCAAAAGGTGTCTCAACCGGACTGTATCAGTGAATTAGTGACTCTTTTGTGACTTTTCCCACCACTCATAGTGAGGGGGAAAGGCGGACGAGTCCATTTCCCTCATATACTAGTAAACAAACCTCCGTAGACAATTGTACTCAGGTTTTGAGTGCCCTCAGGAGTCAGAGGGAGTGGAGGGTTAACCTTCCAGTGGGCGCGCTTACGCAAATTTTGCGGCATATCGCTCATCGTATATATATATATATATCTTCCATCTTCCATTTTCGTTTGTTTTGTGTTTTTAGAGGGGATGACGGCAATTTTTAACGGATTTTGTTTGTCGTCAGCAGAAAAAAGCACAAATTAATATCATGAGCGAGCTTCTCTTCCTGACGAGCGGCTCGCTATGATATTTTTCAATTTTTTTTTGGTTTTTTCTGGTTTTTGTCTATTTAGCCATTTTGTCCTTTTTTACTGTTTTTGAGTTTTTATTTTGTGTTTATATGTTGGTTTTGATATATATATATATATATATATATATATATATATATATATATATAAAAGAGGCAAAACATAATAGAAAAACAATAAAATAAATAACAAACATTCATATCAAATTCGAAAGGATATGAAAATGATGAATATGAATTTTATATTTAGCAATTCACAATAATTTCATCCCCTGAAGAAACGTTATTATGCTTTTATTGCGTTTTTTTCATTTCACATTTTATACTCTTTCATTTTTCGATTTATACTCTCTCTCTCTCTCTATATATATATCGTGTTGTTGTTTGATAAAAATAAATGCAACTTTTATTTATGTTATCCGTATTTATTAGCCTAATTGTAAACAAAGATTTTATAATTAAATTACACTTAAATATATAAAATAACGATATAAATATGTACTACAATGCACAATTCAAGTGTCTCTTTCAAACGCGCGCACGCTGGAAGGTTAAGGACGTTTCCTCAATTTTTTCAAAAGCGGTATAGGAACGCCGTTCCGGTTCCACTACGCCCCTGCTCAAAGCCCACTTCGGTTACTTAGAAAATGAATGCATAGACTAATAAGCCTTGGAAGCTATTTCTAAAGGCAATCTTTTCTTTCTCCCAACGCCAATTTCCCACTTGAATTTTTGAAGAAAGGTAGCTGTTTTAAAACTTTGGTAAAAGAAATGGGATAAAGGAGAAACCGTCAGAAGCATATAGGAAATAGCGCCCAGAGTTTCAAACAAGCCTGTAGGATGCAGTAGCATCGAGAATATATTCTTTTCATAAAACTGGGTCCTTCCTACCATGCTTCCATCTTCTAAAACGATAACTGTACCTGTGGAGGAGAAGGTGATTCAATGCGCTATGCTATAAAATGCCCTCTAACAGAACCCTGGGATTTCCAAACACCTAGTCTACAGAACAAATTACAGGTTATTCTGTAGTCTAGTTACAGAATAACCTGTAATAGGCTACAGCTTAATCTGCAGGTAACAGGTACCTGGTTAAAAATGTTCTCACAAATAATTTGTCAAGAACCAGACTTCGGCCTTTAATACGTTTCATGAGCGATGAGTAAAATATACTTATATAGAAACATCATTAAACAAGAATCTGTTTGAATTTTCATACAAATCTGGCAATTTAAAAATAAATAAAAATATTAAAAAAGGGGATTATAAATGTGGAAGGGTAAAAAATAATAGTAGACAACGACAAGAAGTAAGAATCTGGTGAATGACTTCATCTGAGGCCAGATATTCATGCAGATTCAAAAATGGAATAGGTTTTCTGTAGAGGAAAAAGACTTTAAGGTCTGATATTTAATATCCTCTTTTGGCCTGAACCTGAACCGGGATGTGTTGGAAAGAAAAACATTTATCCACGAAGAAGAAATTAAAGACAATCTTTTTAACAAAGTGTGAAAAGAAAGGTTTAAAATTTTAACTCTTATAACATATGTGGAACAAAGGGGGACGCTTTACCATACGGGTGTTACAATGTAAACAAGGCAAATAGATGCGTGCATGTATCTCCATCCTCTCCATGCTGCACTTGTGCACACCAATTGATTTGCTTCTATTATTTTTTTTTGTCTTTTTAGATATTCTTACTTTTTTGTCTTTTTAGATGTTCAGTGTTGGCAATTTAAAGGTTTTCTTTTTAATTTTACTCTCTTTTATTTGATATTTTTACCTTTGTTTACTATTTTTAATTTTACTCTCTTTTATTTGATATTTTTACCTTTGTTTACTATTTTTAATTTTTTGCTTTGTGTTTCGTTTTTATATTTGTACTTGTCTTCAGTTTGCCTATTTCATATTTGTGTTTCATCCCTGTTATATATCTTTGCCTTAAAAAAGTAAAATTGACCTTCATCTATCCAAATCAAAAAGAAGCAATATGGCTCTAGAAACGGGGATGCAGGTCGTTTAAAGTAATATAATAAAAAAGTTTTTCCTTATCCATCGTGATAAGTACATATTTCATACTATAAACACTTTGCGTTTACTTTTACTTTAGACAGTGGCTTTACGTGAAGTTTTAAGTCTCCTTATATAGTGTTACTCCAATATCCTCTTTTATCATCACATGTCTGGTTGCTCAATTTATTTCTATGGAGGGTGAGAAAAATGAACTACATCAGTCCTCTGAAAGAACTTTTTTGCAACGATTTGAGAAAAAGAGGAAAGCTCTTTGATCTCTTTGTTAGAAATCCTTTTGAAGTGGATTATCGTGAGAATTTGCCAAGTAATTACTTTGAGGTTAAAGTAATTGGTCTGAAGAAAATCCTGTTTCAAAAATCATTTTTCACATAAATATTTCTCATCTAACATTCCTCCCTTTTTCTGTAAAAACTATACAAAAAAGAATAAAAATAAAATATTAAAATAAATTAAAACTCATTCAATATAAATCAAGGCATGTTACTACGTTATGGATTAATTTCTGCCAGAAGTTTGAATCTTTTAGCAAAAATATTATATTCGATAACGTACTACGGAATGTTCCATTTCTAAAAAAAATCAATCTTTCAGCAATATTTTATCTTAATGTAAAACTTTATGCAACTGAATACTATAGTAACAACTAGAAAATAATTTTGCCAACACTGAATCATTAAAATAATCGAAAATGCTCATTTTTGAGAAAATCTTTTTGGTTCATTTTACTTATTTAACAGCTTAAAAAATGTAGAAGAACTTAAAACTTACCAAGTATATTTATCAAAACATTTTATGAATTCTGTCACTGATTTTCACGAAATCATACGAACTCATTTCATGTTTCTAGTTAAATATAAATGAAATTAGAAAGTCTTTTCCCTGACTTTAACTCGTGTAGATTCAAATTAAGACATTAAACTAACAAATCACTTAAAACTCGTTTGTGCTGAGATAAACAATTTATAAATAAATCATTGAAATAAATAACGCTTGCTGTTTTGCGAAGAATTATCTAAGGATGTCAGAAGACAAAAACAGAGCACGAATTTTGTCACTGATTTCCACAGCAGACTATTCGCATTCATTACATGTTTCTAGTTAAACATGAATCGAAATTTCAAAGTCTTTTCCTAACTATCACTCTTACAAATTCAAAATGAGACATTAATCTAACAAATCATTTCAAATCCGTTTGTGCTGATTTAAACAATTTATAAATAAATCATCGAAATTAATAACGTTGTGCTGTTTCGCGAAGAATTATCTAAGGTTGTAATGAGAAAAACAGAGCACGAATTTTGTCACTGATTTCCACAGCCGATTATGCAAATGCATCCCATGTTTCTAGTTACACATGAATCGAAATTACAAGGTCTTTTCCTGACTATCACTCGTACAAATTCAAAATGAGACATTAATCTAACAAATCACTTCAAATCCGTATGTGTTGATATAAAAAACTTATAAATAATTCATATAAATGTATAAAACTGGTCTGTTTAGCGATGAATTATCTAAGGATATAACAAGACAAAAACAGAGTACGAACTTTGTCACTGATTTTCACAGCAGATTATGCAAATTCATTCTATGTTTCTAGTTAAACTTGAATCGAAATTACAAGGTCTTTTCTTGACTATCACTCGTGCAGATTCAAATTGAGACATTAATCTAACAAATCACAACAAATCCATATGTGTTAATATAAACAATTTATAAATAATTCATATAAATAAATAAAATTGGGTTGTTTAGCGAAGAATTATGTAAGGATGTAAGGAGACGAAAACAGACAACATGTAAAAGAAAAGCTCTTGTTAAATATTTAATGTTAAATAAAACTTACAAAAATGATGTTAAGTAATGAATTATTGCTATCAGATAAATTGGTCATACAATGCAATTTTATTTAAAAATATTGAAAAGAGAAATTTCAATGAAACAAAGTTTTTTTCTCCAAAATAAGAAGATTGGAAATTGAGAGACAGTTTGCAACTAATTTCATAGGAAATCTTATTATTTTAAATTAATTTTTCAATTTTCCTTTGGAAGTAATTCATCAAATTCAAAATATTTTTAAATTTAATCAGATTGCTGCAATTTTCACTTGTTATAAATACGATGCCGAACACATCTTTCATCCACTTTCACTACACAATTCAATATCACTTATTAAATGACTGATATAATAAAGAGAGAAAAAATTGAATAAAGGTAAGATGGAAAATCATATAGGTTTCGATTAATTCAGATATGGTTCTGAAACGTTCGTTTTCTTCAACGTTTAAACCCTTTAGTAGCATGCCCGGAAATTTTTCGGGTGTCAAATTACTACACTTTTAAACCCCCTTTAGTCGGAATTAAGAAATAATGTAGTTAGAATTTTTCCTTTGGCATACTGTGCACTACTGCAAAGGTTAAAACATAAATGAAATTTCAAGCCATGTAGATGAAAAATTAAAAAAGTTACCCCATGTCCGGCATCCGGACAATGCCGGATATTTCAACAGAAAAAAGATAAAAAAATCACACAAATTTCACTTTAAAATGACTGTCAAAGGATAATAAAATATTGTAAGCCTTTTAAATGGTAAGAAAAAGATTAAAAACAAGAAATTACTTGAAAAACAAAATTCACCGCCGAGCTCCATTTTGGGAAGAAAGATGATTTTCTCGAGTTTTTTCGGAAAAACTAAAAGTCTGAAATGATTCCATGCCCGAAACGAAAAATTCTTGCAACGATTATATTGATAAGAAAATCGAGATTCAAATAAAAAAAGTATCATGTAGTTTCGTCAATTATTGAATTAATAGGACCAGTTCAAAGTTGATGTCCGGTATACTGGACACAAGGTTTCCGAAACAAAGTCATTCAAAGACGTTATAATTATACAAAAAGTACGGGGTTTACATAAACATTTAAACTGTCCTTTAGGTTCTCAGATAAATTAAAATGACACCTCATTTCCAAAATAGAAGGTGTGATCTAATTAGATACAGTGAACTCTCACTTATACTCGCTCTCTTTTTTCCGCGTTTTTCACTTATGCGCTTTTTTTTCGCTGTCCCGGCCAAGAATATAGGAAAACAATGCTAACTCTTATTCATTTAGCGCCGCACTGAAAAAAGCACCTCTCACTTATGCGCGTCGCAAAAATTTTCTTAGTTCAAAAAGTTTTTTTTTCAGCAGAACAAAACCCCTTTTTGTTCCTAGGAATGCATCCCTCTCCCTTCCTCTATTCTTCAGATTCCAGGAAAATATTCCTCTAACTTATACACAGGGGAGTATGAGGGGGTTCTTGTGATTGACGTCAGTAAAAGTCGCATTTATACAGCATCCAATTAGAGAGGTTAGTACTTTATATACCACGTGGCATTGATCGCTAACGAAGGAACCAAGTTTGGAGTTTTGGTTATGGTTAGATGGTTACGTTTTAACATGGCGAAAAGAACGAAATTGTCGCTTTCCTTTAAAATGGATGTTATTAAAGAAATCTTTGCACCTGAAAAAAAGTTTTAGAGGGGCATTTTAATGTCCCAGAATCGACATTGAGACCGATTTTAAAAAATCGGAAGCATTTCGATTTTCTTTGTGTTCTTAAAAAATAATTAACGGAAGTTGTACACGTATTTGCATTTTGAAACATCTTATTTACGTTTTTCAGTAGTATACACATAGTATTAATTAACAATACATGTGCACTGTATTGATGTTTCACTTTTAAGCTCCCTTTTGTGGTTTTTCACATATGCGCGTCTCTCACTTATGCGCACTTTTTTCGCTGTCCCTTGCGCTCGCGCATAAGTGAGACATTACTGTAGTTGAGAAAACAAACCACTTAAGGGATTAAAAAATAAGTGATGAAGGAGTCGCCACCTAAATTAAAGAATCTGATATAAGTTTAATTGCAAGAGTAACAATATAAATCCTTCAAATGAAATCTTTTATAAGAACATGCTGTCTCTTCTGGGATAATGAATGTCTTACACTGTAACAAGCCACACTCTCAGGATTTTGTACATTACATTAATAACAATTTTATCTGTATGACTTCCTGACTACGAGTGTTATGAGACCAAGGAATTAAAAACTTGTAAACATCAGAAAAAATCGTATAGAAGGTGTAAGGAACGGAAAATAATAAATGATATTTGCTTTTAATAGTTATTTAACAATAAAATAAATGAAGCTCAAACTTTTTGATAAGATAAAAAAACAATTAGCTTGTTATATACTTCTTTGTTTAATAAATGATCAGTAAAATATTTTTCCTCAGAACTTAGTAGAACAAAAGATTTGGGATAGGGTCAGGTGGAGAAATTGGGAGCAAGTAGTAATTGGGAACAGTGACTATATAGCGCACTGGTGAGGCCATGGCGAACTGAAAACCATGTACAATGGTTAAGACACTCTAGAGGAAGACGAAAAACCCTTTTCCTAGTTTTTTCTATGTTATTTGGTAATGTTTGGTATCTTTAACTGCAACCCTATTCAGAAAAGTGAAATCTAAATTTCTTAAGTTTCACTTTTCGTTCTCTACGCCGATTATATGCAAGCTAAGTTGCTAATTTATATATTTATTAGACCTTTCGGATATAAAGATTACGAGGAAACTTCAATTTTTGTTTTTGGATTTCATCTTTAGGTACAGGTTACTGTTCTTAATTAACCCCTGACAATTTTTAATGCGGGGTAGTTGGGAACGGGGAATTCTCATGTAACAAAATTCTATTCTTTCTATGTATTTGGAATAATTTATTATCCGATAGGAGGCAATTTTAAATCTATAAACGGGATCGCTTTCCGTTCAGTGAGTAAAGTTCACTGTTTTATGTCGAATTAACAACTGATATTTTAAAACAATTTATCATGCGATTTACATATATATTATTATATACGTATGAAAGTTCTTTATTAATAATGATATGAAGCCGTTTGACTTCATTTTTGGAAGAAAACAAGAAACTGATTGATAACGAGAAAGAAGAAAATGTGACACTGATCGAGGAATTTGTTGGTGAGGATTTTGGATCTTTTCAACAAGAAATGGAGACTGCACATGAAGTAATTTATCTTCAATCATTCATGGTTAATTTTTCAACAAATCTGTTTGTTTTGAACGATAACGTCAGAGGTTCCAGAATGAAGGCACATTATTCGTACGTCTTCGGGATTCAAGAATTTTACGGCGGGAAATATGATATGACAGGTTTGAGAAAATTAGTTTCGGTGGTGAATGACCAGTTTGTCATCCCGTAAAGTCAGTTGAAAGCTGTATTCCCAGATCGTAAGTTTCAAGTAGACAGTAGAAAAAAATTATTTGGTTTTTAGATAGCGTGAATGTCAAAGATAATTTAGTAGAACAGTGAATAGAAATTTCGATTTCAAATAGAAAATCTACTCTCTATTACTAAATTGAACTATTTGTTTTTACTAATTCTTTTGTGTGCTTTTTGAATCTTAACTATTTCCTTCTAGTATGTATTATTCATAATATTCAGCTATTTCATTTTCTTATGGCATCCTGCAGTATCTCGAGTTGAAATTGCATTCAGACTAAGGTTCCAAATTAGAGTCCTTTGGCCTAAAAATGGAACACCTGGAATTTTAAGAAAACCGAATATAATCTTATTTCCAGTGGCGGCTCTTCAACTCAGAAACAAGCAGTGCTGCAAAAAATGTATAGACATAAATTGTAGTCAATTTTGTGCTCATTATTTTGGAATATAATGATGATACACTAAAATCTGATAGTTTTTGAGTTATAAGCAAAAAAACTACTTAATTATTGGTGTCAAACCTCAGATTCGTAATCAACACCCGAAAAAAAATTACAACTGATCCAGAATTGGATTTAAAAAACACTGCTTAACTACTAAGAAAAAGCGAAAAAGAGCCAAATGAGGAAGTCGCGCCAATCGTAACATGGGAAAATTGCAGCTCAAATGAATACAATTTTAATCAGAGAAAGCGTTGCTTTTCTCTCGCTTCGCGTTGATCATTGCGTTTATTTTGAATCATGAGGAGGAGTAAAACTTTTTGTGGCTCTGGTCTGTCTCTCTCTTATGTCTTGCTTCATTTTCCGTCTTCCCATTACGTTTTTTAATACTTTTTTGCCATTTTCGATGATCACCGAATTCTCAAAGTGGAAAAGTAAGCCAATTAGAATAAAAACAAAAGCACTATATTTTAAAATAATTCCAGGGGGACTGCAGCTCTGCAGCTCTCATGGACGAGCCTCCACTGCCTATCTCTAATATCTGTGCACTCTTCAGTGTCTGTTTCTAATATGTATGTAACTAATGCTGTAACACCGTTTATATTTTCTTTAATAGTGAATGATTCCAGCTGACAGGAGAGAACGGATAATGATAGGAATTCACAACAGAGGAAGCTACTTCACGTGCAGCATCATTAGATGGCTTTGATACGTGAAATACCAACGAGGGCTCATACAAGCTGTATAGAGTTGCATTTTTTCAGCTGAAGTATTAAAATATATTTTGGAACTTCTTACTATGTTCATTTTTATATAATTTTATGTCTTACAAAAATGATCTTAGTCTAAAATTTCAGAATGATGAATAGTCTCGATAATGTCTTCTAAGAAAAGCTTGGAATATGTTTAATTTAATTTAATTTATTAATTTTTTTTGCTGTGCAAAATCCTTGTTTAATTTTAAAGATGTTATACAAAATTTTTAAAAATTTGATCAATTTAATGTTGCTCTGATTGAAAATGCAAGTAGAGCAACATTAAAGCAAGTATTCCTTGCAAGTATTACAGCAAGTATTCCACTTGCGTAGACTTTTTCCTTTGCCTTCTTTCCTTAACCTTCTCACACTGAGCGAGGCGGTCACGAGCGGTCTAAAAATTTTCTCTTAACAGCGACGACGGCCAGTCTGAAGCGGTTGGCTTCTTTTGAGGGAGGTGAGGTTCTGAGAACGTTTAGGAGATAAGCTTGGTAGGGGTGTCCAATTCCCAGATAGCAAAGAAGGTTGCGAAAGGTTGCCATTTCACTTTCCATAGGCTGACCGCGAAAGCATTTCCGCCTAAACCGTTTCGGAAACCATTCCCGTAAAATCGGCTCAGTAAAGCTTTTTATGAACCACTTGTCCCATCTTGTGTAGCCTCGTCCGGTATAGTGGCGTTTGCCTCCCAACTCTATAAACGCGGGATCGATCCGCGGCTTGGAGGAATGTGAAACTTTGTCACAATCTACAATGAAATCGTACAAATAAGTTCATTTAAAAATTAGATTAATCAAATTAATTGAAATTAATAACTAAGCTTTAATTAAATAGGATTCCAATTAATTGACATTCCAGATAACTCTAAGTTGGACTAAAGCGACGTCAGAAGACGGGGGATAAAAAAGGGGTTTGACCCCTCTGTAGGAGTACGGCTTTGAAGAGGGGGTGAAAAAAGGGGGGTTGAACTCCTCTGTAGGAGTACGGCTTCCAAGGGGGGAAGGGGTTCCATTTTGTCCGCCAAAGGAGGGCTCTTAACACACTTTTGAAAGGTCTGAAACAACCTTTTGAAAGGCCTGAAACAAGCTTCATGAAAGCCTGAAACACGCTTGTAATAAAAGCTTGGGGAAATCTTACTAAAAA
>BGPR01028026.1:5457-20276 GCA_013235015.1 Araneus ventricosus
GTCCCCCAACCCAACCGGGGGTACCAGAATAGACCCGTAAATCTGTGACAATCAGATCTGAGATATTGTTAGCGGGGTAAAAGCCCGTCTTAGAGGTCTATTCTGGTACCCCCGGTTGGGTTGGGTTTCGAACGTTAACAACGGAACCCAACCCAACCCAACTCCCAAGTCAACCGGGGGTACCAGAATAGACCCCTTAGACATGTACAAATCTTCTAGTTTTCTATAATCTTCAAACTCTCAACATCGCATACAAAGTACACTGTAACGTACTCGAAGTAATTTTTAATTGCACACGTACAGCCATTGAATCTAGGATAAATATTTATTTACATAAAATGCAGGGATGTTTGTTACTGTCCAGTATGGGCACATCATATATAGAGATTCGAATGCATAAAAAGTCTCATGGCTGAATGCCCGCTGGAAAATTGTCTAGAAAGAATTTCTCAACGACTCAGTCTGAGGCTTTGATGTCCAGTCAGCAGTGGTGAATCCAGGATTTGGGTCGGGGGGACGGGGGGGGCTGAGGTATAAAGAATTCTGTATCGTCGTGACGAATGTCAAATCTTGTGGCTTATGTAAACCAAAACACTTTTACTTTACAGACTTTACTCACCTGACAATAAGAATCATAAAGAATACTACAATACTTTCGATAATTTAACTAAAAACATAATGAAGTAACCAGCAAAAAGATGTTTTTGACCGTGTCAACGCTGCAAATACGAGAATGACTACAAAAATGGGAAAGCTTTCGAACCTGTCAAAAAACTGGGAAGAAATCTTTTCACTTTTTTAATGGGAGGTTAAGAAAAAAGCAGCTATAGTGATTTTAAATAAAATAAAGAATTCTGGTCTAGCTCCAGGGGAGGCTGCAGCCCGATAGCCACCCCCCTTGATTCGCCACTGCCAATCAGAGTTACCGTTTTCTCGAACAATACCAGAGTTCCTTCGCACTTTCATAGTGCGCCCCAACTACATCAGGACATTTGACCACCAGTGTCCACATTCAAAGACGACCGATGTCTGGTGACGCAATTAAAATACCTTTCCCACATGCGGGGGGTCCTCAGTCGATCGTGTGTGTAGCCGAAACGTCACAGTAGTATGAAATCGCATCGTGTTATGCTAGACGAGCTTTCATTGATCAGCACTAATTATATTTCGATTTCTAATTTGCCAATTATATTTCTGATAAAAAGAAGGATCAGAAGATATTTTTAGAAATATCAAATTATCTTGTATAACTCCAAGACATTTTAAATGTAATATAGTTAAAATGCAACATTGATTTTTTCTCAGGTATATTCCCAAGCTCGACGGAAAAAACTCATCAGTTCAGGACCAAAAAAAATAAATAAATAAAACGTGATTCACGAGCAGGATGTTTTTCTTTCTTCTGTTTAAATTGTGCATTGTTTGTTCTTTTCGGATTCTTTTCCGAAGCTAATTCATTTCATTTATGATTATGGCATAAGATTTCAGTCTCAGTGCATGAAAATCGGTCCATTTTGCTCGTTTTCCTTCTTTTATATATTAAGCTACTCGATGAACATATACCACTATCTTCTGATCTTGGGTAAAAACCGAGACATTGTTTCTTAGTAAAAGCACACGTTTGATGTGCACAGAAAAATTCTTACTTTTTATAAGGAAATATATTTATTAATTTTGTTCTAGATGAAATATAATAAATTTAGATATATTTTAAGTATGTAAAAAACAAACAAAATTTTGTGACTTCCCCGTGTCATGGTTTAGGGATTCTTATTTTCTTTCTTTCTTGATCCCCTTTTTCCCTAGAAATCCTTATCAATTGATTCTTTGAGAAGAACTAACAAATAATTCATTTTCGAGCCTCACTTCTATTGAGTTTTGTGCAGAAAGATTCAGAGATAATGACTCTTTAAATGAAATCATAAACGTCTAGGGCTCGAATACGTTTTATTTTGCAACTATTAACGTAGGAAACCATTGGAGTAACAGGAAGGAATTTGATTCACACTCCAAAACGCCACAAAAAACGTTGTATGGGAGATCCTCTATATCTCGGTAACTACATATGTTAAAAACATAACTAATGTCTTATTTTAGAGATAAGGGGTAACAACAGAAGTTACAAAAAAAAAATTGAAAATCGGAATTGTAGTTCAGCAACTACAGAGTCGCAAAGTTGGGCAAAAATACGCATGCATTGGTGACGCGATTCTCTATATCTCGGTAACTACATATGTTAAAAACATAACTTATGTCTTATTTTTAAGATAAAAGGTAACAACAGAAGTTATCCCTCCAAGTCATATTATGCTGCCTCATCGTGGCGAGGGAGGGGTGGCCCTGGGTGGAATGGGCGATGCACGTCTGGAGTTTTTTCTCCTGGCAGGGTCACCTGGTAGGGTCATCTCGGTAACTACATATGTTAAAAACGTAACTAATGTCTTGTTTCAGAGATAAATGGTAGCAACAAAAGTTAGAAAAAAAATTGAAAATCGGAAAAGAGACACACGAGTAAAGTAGTCCTACGCCTTTAACATCAGCGGCTGATTGAAAAAGACAGCCTCAAGTCATTTTTTTTTTGGTGAAACATGCGTTTGATTTCATACGCATGTTTGACAGATTTATTTTGTCAGATGTTAGAAATAAAAACTGAATTGATGATCGATTATTATGCTATTTCCTCTCGTAGAGTGTGATTAGCGCTCAAAATATTTAGTTTGAAGATTTTGTCATTTTTTTTTTCTTTTAGTGATGTGAACTTTTCAAGATCGTTTCTTACATGTACATAAACGTATACAAATTAACTACCTTTCTCATACTATTAATTTATATTTACAATTAAACATTTCTCTGAAAAGAGTGCTGGTTTGAAATAACCAAAAACCGTTTCGATGATAGATCTTTTCCTCAGGAGAATCTTCTCAGTTAGCGAGATTAATGCGTTTTTCATTCGATATATGTATAATTGTACTTCGTGTCATTTTCCTGTATTACTTCTTCTGACTTGTCTCTAACATATTGCATTTGAGTAGGCGTTGATACTTCATCTAAATCAACATCAAATTCATCTTATAAATCTTATGGATAAAATTCCATACAGTATGGGACTTCTTTCTAACGTATCTACATTCTAATGCTCGGCAAAATGCAATATACAGTCAAACTTTTCTAAGTGCACTTTACACCCTGCATAGCGGTCACCCCTCTCAAGGCCACTTTTGCTTGGCAAGGAATTTTTGGCGCATAGATATAATATTAAAATAACCCCCAGGAACGTCCACTCGAAACCCTCCGAGTGGCGAAGGTGCTCGCCAGTTGAATTTCAATGAAATCAATTCCGGAGGAAAGAAAGGAAAACAAAATTACATACACACGCAAAAAATAAAGCAAAACACCGGGAATTAATCGAAATTAATCACCCCTTCCAGTGGCGGCTCGTCCATTAGAGCTGCAATCCCCCCCCCAAAATTATTTTAAAAGCCTGTATTTTCGTTTTTATTCTAATTGGCTTACTTTTCCACTTTCAGAGTTCAATGATCAAAGAAAATGGCAAAATAAATAAATAACGTAAAAGGAAGACGGAAAATCAATCAAAAATTAAGCGAGAGACAGACCAGAGAGGCATAGAGTTTTGCCCTTCCTAAGGATCAAAATTCGCTCACTGAGTAACGTGGGAGAAAAAAGCAACCCTTTCTGCCATTGAGATTAGATGCTTTGATCTGCGTTTTCCACAGCTCTCGATTGGCCAGACTTCCTCATTTGGCTTTTTTTCGCTTTTTCTCAGTAGTCCAGTCATTAAGTAGTTGTTTAAAAATCAAATTCTGGAGGAGTTGTCATTTTTTGCTCCTTTATGTTTTTTGGGGTGCTGATTACGAATCTGAGGTTTGCCACCAAAACTTTTCATTGGAATTTTAGTTATAGCCAAAAACATGAAAAAAAATTTCCCCTGTTTTTTTGCTTATAACTCAAAAACTATCAATTTTCAGTATATCAACATTCTATACCAAAATAATCAGCACAAAATTTCCTACAGATTAGATCTATAGAACGTTTGCAGCACTGCTTGTTTCTGAGCCGACGAGCCGCCATTGCTCGCTTCCCGATATTCTAGGGTTCTAAAATTCTGTACAGTTGTGTGTTTCCGATGGCAATACATCTCTTATGTGTAATTTGATATTCATGGTTCCCTTAATAAAGTAATTTTAAATTTCAAATTGTAACAGAAATTTAAACCATGTTCTTTCAGTAGTCTTGCACCTGTTCTGTTCGTTGTCTTCATGACGGTCCCTAATGGGGTCAAGTAACTGTCTGTGTCATATAACATCCAATTGCATATTGTCGGCATCAACTTTACTTTCTTATCTCTCCTATTACAAAATATGCATTTTATTTTAACTTTAAAATGTCGCGGCACATTTTGCTTCCAGCAGCATTCTAGCTGGGTGAAAATATGTTGTTTAAAACATAGCATTAAGCATTAAGATATATTAGCTTAACTTTCAACAATGGAAGAGAAACGCGCAAATAAATATCTGTTTAAACAATGAAAACGGTTTGAATTGCGCTGCAACAATGAAAAGTATCGTTGTAAATTATACCAAAAAATATTTTTAAAAATTTTTTAAAATTAGAGAAAAAATTGTACGGCAACTTAATTGATATCACTGAACAGATAATTTTTGCACTTTCAGATGTTGTAAAAATGAATTTTGTGCTATAATATGTTTGGAAGTTATTAAGGAAAAACGCCAACATTTCGCTTAATTTTTAATTAATTAAAATTTCCAAAAAGGTATCCGAGGTGCACATTCCCGCACTTCAAAGTACATTTGTGCCAAATTTCATAGCTGTAGGTCCAGCGGTCTGCCCTGTAGAGCGCCAACACACACACAGACGCACATATATTCGGTTTAATTATTAATAGAGATAAGAGTTCTTCAAAGTAAATGAGATAGTTATTGTTAACTTGGTTCACAACTGGCTTAGTTACAAACTATTACTCAAAGTGTAAATCATTTATAAGAATTGCGTTTGATGATCGGATCAATTTCCCGACGTTCTATCAAATCCAAAATGTTCCAGAAAAGAAAGTAATAGCAATATTCCAGATCAAATAAATTTATCATAAATATGATAGCAATCAAACTACGAGCATTAGGTGTCTAGCCAAGTGATAAAATGCAAGAATTATTTATAGAGTTGAAAGACAGTTGAAATTTCGCTTAGCCATTATTGCGTTTTGGACGAATCATGGACAATCGCCAAGAAATTGAATCCCAGATAACAATTCCGTGTTGTTAGAGCATGTGACTTGCGATACAAGAGAGCAAAAGTGGCTCGTTTTTTAGAGCTTTAGATATGAAGTGCGAAGACAAAACTGAGTGTGTTTATTTCACTATCCGTAGCCAAGTGTGGCAAGAGGATGGGGGATCCTAATCCCGGGCGTAAGGATGGCGTTCAGTGGCGAATCCAGAATTCGTGTCTGGGGTGGGGGGTGGGGCTGAGGTCATAAAAATTTTGTATCGTCATGACGAATGTCAAACCTCATGGCTTATGTAATCCAAAGCACTTTAACTTTACAGATTTTACTCACCTGACAAAAAGAATCATAAAGCACACTACAATACGTTCGATAAATTAATAAAAAATACAATGAAATAACTAGCCAAAAAAATGTTTTCGACCACGTCAATGCTACAAGTACAAGTGGAATGGCTAGAAAATTAGGAAAATTTTCGAACCTGTCAAGCCAGAAAACAATGTTGTCACTTTTTTAATATTTCTTTAATAAAAGGGAAATTAAGAACAAACAGTTGTAGTGATTTTAAATAAAATCAAGAATTCTGGTTTAGCTCTGGGGGGGGGGCTGCAGCCCGATAGCCCCTCCCCTGGATTCGCCACTGATGGCGTTTATTGCAAAATAACCGGCTTTCGGTTAAACCCGTTTTCTTCACCTCCGGTTTAACCTGACGGTTAAACTGGTTACAATTACAAACAATTCCGAGCTGTTAGAGCATGTGGCTTGTGATACAAGAGAGCAAAAGTGGCTCGTTTTTTAGAGCTTTAGATATTAAGTGCGAAGACAAAACTGAGTGTGTTTATTTCACTTTCCGTAGCCAAGTGTGGAAAGAGGATGGGGGATCCTAAGCCCGGGCGTAAGGATGGCGGTTATTGCAAAATAACCGGCTTTCGGTTAAACCCGTTTTTTTCACCTCCGGTTTAAACTCTCGGTTAAACCGCTAAAAATAACCTGTTTTTGAAAAAAACCTGTTTCCGTTTTTTTTTAAAGCAACGTTTGTGGACAGAATTTTTTTATTAATCATAATATACAATAAGTAAGTATTAATACAATAATTAGTCAATGCAATAAGTAATGATTATAAATAAGTAATTAATACAATATCTAATAATAATAAATGAGTACTTATTGCAATAAGTAAGTATTATAGTCAAAATTTTTTACTAACATTGTTTTCACAAGAAATTAATTCTTTGGCCAATATTTATCATCTAATCTGCTCATAAAGACTATTTCAGCAATTCGTTGATACGTGAATAGACACTTCCCATCGGAAACAACATCATTCACCGTAGATACTAATCTTTCGGACGCCACAGAACTTCCGACTAAAGATAAATATTTTTTGGCTACAAAAAACAGACACCGTTTGCAGATAAAATTTTTTATTAGTATTGTTTTTGAAGGAAATCAATCCATTGGCCAACATTTATCTGTTCATAAAGGCTCTTTCAGTAATCCGCCAACCAACAGATGCCTAGAGAAAGAGGTTGTCGGTGATTGGCCTAAGATGACGAAATTCAAAGCTTTATAACTTGGTAAATTTTAGTCTAGTCGAACCTAAAATCGAGACCATCTTCCGACCCGGTTTTCCCCCCGGTTTTTAGATTTAAAAAAATAACCGGTTTAAACCGGGGCAAAAAATAACCGAAAAAAACCTGCTTTCGGTTTAAGCCGGTAGGTTTTTGCCATCCCTAGCTGGGCGCCATTTACCGTAGCTACGATACTGGTGGCGGGAGAGAAGAATGTGCTTTGGCATTTCCTGAAGTAGAAAAGTTTGGCTGGGCATTCACGAGAGCTCCACTCCATGCCAAAACCGGTCGACAGTGCGAAAAACTGATGAGATTCGGAGCGGGGTAAAGCAGAAAGTTGGATTTCCAACCAATCTGAATATCCAACCGCTCCATTTGGATTATTGGGCCATAAATGCTGAAATGCGACCGGTGTAGATAAGTGGGGGAGCGGATATGAGGCTCTCGCACTCTAGAGGAAATCGGAGGTGGGAAGATGTAGGTGCAGTAGGGGATCAGAGCGACCAGTAGCGGATGGATTTGCATTGCGTGGAACGGCAGTGAATGGCCTGCCCATTACATTACATCATACCACCTACATTCCTGTGTTCAGAGCCTTTTGACTCCTTTAATGGCCCTGCCCAAACGGATGGGTTAAAAAATGGAACGCCACCACGCCATTTGCATGGACTGGAGCGTTCATGAATGACCGGCTTAAGACCATATATGCATGTCTTTAGACGTCAGTGGCAGGCACTACTTTCTCCAATCTCTAGTTTCGACCATAAATTTTTTTTTCAGTTATTCATCTTTAACAGACATTGAGCTATTTCATACTATACTATTATTATTGCTTTCATTTATTATGTAATCATCTTTAGTAAGGGCCGGAAATATTTATAAAAGTCTATGCCCTAGGTCAAAGCATATTCTATGCTTCCTCTAAAACCAGCGGGAGTGACCTCTCCGAAACTTTCTCCCATAGACCAGTAATGTGGGGTGGATAAACACCCAATAGGTAAATATTCTTGGGGTATTTACCCAAGGCCTAGTTAATTTGAGAAAAAAATTATGAATGGTGATTTATAATGAAACATATTGTGGCGCTGCGGTCAAAACTTCAGACAGAGAAATGAACTGACGAGATGGAATTGAACGTGACTAAAAATAGATGCGCAGTTGTGAAATAATTCAGTATCAAGTTTCGAATTTTCCTTGTTTTGTTTTAGATACCGACGTCGCTTTTGTTATGTTAATAAAGATGTTGTTTGTAGACATCGAGTTGGTCATTTGCATAATTAATTAGCAGACCTTACACATATAAAATTCAAGAATTCCTGAAGCTTAATATTTTGCAAAAAGAATTGCGTATGTTCTCAATTTTGTGGCGCTGAGGTACCACAACTTAATTTAGCGCTTTTGAGTAAGAAATTTTACTACAGATATCACGCAAGATTTCACCATACCTTCCATCTAGAGAATGTCAGAACGAAGTTTCGATTCGAGTTGCCATAATTTCCGAAGCGCGTGTTTGCAGCTCGCTACAATTTCCTTCGTAGACTGCCAAGGTCAAACGCCAACCATACTAACTTGAGTTAAACAAGTATGCGATTATACAGACTTACAGGCAGTCAACCCTTTGTCGGATTTGGCCCAAAATTTTATACGGACCTACATTCATGATGATAAAACTGTGTACCAAATTTTATCCATCTAGCTATTCAAGTTTTTGAGTTATAGAGTTCGCACGAACGCGGACAGATAGACTTCCCGTAGACGGATTTTGTTCAAAATTTGATGGAAACCTACAAATTATGTGTAAACATCACATACTAAATTTCATCCCCGTAGCTCTAATAGTTTTCGAGTTATCGTGTTCACAGACAGACAGACATAATTCCAAAATTGTGTTTTTCGGACTCAGGGAGGTCTAAAACGTGGAGATTCGTCAAAATCTCGAGTTCGAATTTTTCGACGATTACAATATTTTCTCTTTGTATACTTCGTATACGAGAAAGTAAAAATCTGGATTCAGCAAGGACGCCGATAATCGAAAAAAATAGTTTTATTACTTTAGAGGATTAGGAAACTTCGCATTTACAACAACTGAAAAATCGGTGAAAATTGTAGAGTTAAGTATTCACCCAAAGCCTCGATAAATTGTAGAACAATGGAAAGAGGAGGCACTAGAATGGAACAAAAATCTCACTTGTAATCTGAAATCGCGAAATCTTAGCGAAAAATAAAAGTTCCACACGCGCGTGTGGGAAGAGGAGAAAATGTTTTATGAATTTCTTACATAAAATCGATATTACGTTCGGCAGAAAACTCCACCATTTCCTCTAAAAGTCGGACTTTCGAAATTCTAATGTTTTCCTTCAAAAATTCAGATAAAATAAACGGACTGAATTGAACCTTATCTTCCATTCTCTTTTTTTCTTTCTTTCTTTTCATTGTCTGAACCTAATCACTTTGCGTATGCTGCGCATAGTTTAAAATTTATTACTCCGACAAAACGGGGTCAGGAGGTGCTAGGTGAACAATGAAACGCTCTTCTGCAGCAGAAAAAGACATTCGAAACCAGGCAAAACTGCCAGTCATCTTCCATTTTGTACGGATAGTTAGTTCCACCCGCGGCAGAACGGGAGTTGACCACGTGAAACAGCTATCATT
This sequence comes from Araneus ventricosus, assembly GCA_013235015.1. Taxonomy (NCBI): domain Eukaryota; kingdom Metazoa; phylum Arthropoda; class Arachnida; order Araneae; family Araneidae; genus Araneus; species Araneus ventricosus. The sequence continues at coordinate 14,941 of BGPR01028026.1, forward strand.
GTTACATCAGTACCACCAATGTTATCATCCGCGTTATCGACTTAGTTTCCAATTGTGTTTTATCTTCGGCAAATGCTTTCTTTTTCCACCACTTACCGTTGGGCATAAAAATAGTCATCACTTGCCGATAATTCAAGACCAAAGTAAGAAAGGATAATCGACTCGAGGACAGAAGAACTGGTTTGGTAAGAATGATTCTAACAGTTACATTCTGTTAATTGTTATTATATCTTTTTCATCGCAGTGATTAATTCTATGAAATGTTTTACCAGTTTGTTATGATGTTATTAATAAATAGTGAATATGCTTTTATCGATAAACATTGCATGGGAGGAACGCTGTTTAAACCGTTTACCGTTACGTAAAAGTGTGAACAACAATAAATTACCTTTCTTCTATAATTAAGTTAGTGGTGCAGCAAAAAGACTTTTAATTAGTTATTCAGTAGTTCTAGATATGAAAGTCTGGTTGTTTTTATAGGACTATGTTGTGTAAAGTATTTGAGGATAAGTACGAGTTATTTGAGAAAATAATAAAAACGTTGTTCGTACACTAATGCACGTATATATTATTTCCAAAGTTCCATCTTTTACTTTCTCGTATACGAAGATAAAGTATTGTAATCGTCAAAAAATTCGAACTCGAAATTTTGATGAATCTTCATGTTTTAGTCCTCCCTGAATCTGCAAACCACAATTTTTTTGGAATTATGTCTGTCTGTCTGTGAACACGATAACTCGAAAACTATTAGAGCTACGGGGATGAAATTTCATATGTGATCTTGACACATCCTTTGTAGGTTTATATCAAATTTTAAACAAAATCCGCCTACGGGAAGTCTGTCTGTCCGTCTGTCCACGTTCATTTGAACATGATAACTCTAAAACTTGAATAAGTAGATGAATAAAATTTGGTACGCAGTTTTATCATCAGGAATGTAGCTGCGTATGAAACTTTGGATCAAATCTGTGGAAGGGTTGACTGTATAATCGTATACTTCTAAAAATTATATCTCTTAAACCCTTTGGCTTAGATAAATAAAAATTGGTATGAAGGATTCTAACATTAATAATAGATACGTGCCCAATTTTGGTTTTAATCGGTTAAAAAAAGGCTTTCAAATTGCATATTCATTTTTTTTTTTTTTTTTTACTATTGTAGCGAATCCGTATCTTTACGCTCATGCGTGCTGATTAGTCTTGCCGAGCGCTTAGCGATACTCGTGACCTTGGCGCGCGCTGAAGGAAACTAGTGATAGTCATAGCATTCTGGGTTACAGTAGTTTCGAATTTTTTATCCACGCGGAGGGAGGGGAAATGGCACTTTTTGAGGAAGTATACGAGAAAGTTTTGTGGAGACCAATCCCGCTGGTTAAGTTTCTAATACGCAATAGAACTTGGCTGATTCGAACTTTCTATTTCGAATTCATCGGTAATTCGAATTTTTCTCTGGTCTCTTGAATTTCCTATTAAAATAACTTTAAAATAACATCAATAATTCGAAGCTAAAACTAAAATTTGTAAAAAATAGTTTTTATTTTTGAATTGTTTTCGTTAGTTAAATACATCTGTATCTTGCATCTTCAGTGAATAAAGTTTTAATGCCCTTCCTTAATTCACTCGACGATTTTACAGCGGTGCAACGTATTCAATAAAAAAAAGGCAATAAAAGAATTTCTCACTAAAAAAAAATCTTTGATTACGATAGATGTTGATTGTACTGTTTAAGAGTATTTTGAACTTTCATTGTACAACTGTTGTGTTCGGGTAAATTAAAAATATATAAAAAAATGTATAAATTGTAATTTATTTACGGCAGTGATACGTTTGATTTATTGTGTACAGTAGTTTTCATCAATATCGTTTTTTAAGATATATATTGTCAATAAAGTATCGTTTATCAAGAATACATAATTTTTGATAAATCAACTTACAAAATTATAAAATGTGCTAAATCTCTGTAGAAAAAAGAAGGAAGACAGTTGATTGGAGGGGAGAGGCTCATAAAGGGGAAGAGATTTTATAAAAAATGAAGCATGTAGTGAAGCACACATGAAATGTATGATCGAATTGCAGTTGATGCAACCAGAAGTTGAGAGTTATTTTTACTTTCTCGTATACGAAGTATACAAAGAGAAAGTACTGTAATCGTCAAAAAATTCGAACTCGAGATTTTGACGAATCTCCACGTTTTAGACCTCCCTGAGTCCGAAAAACACAATTTTGGAATTATGTCTGTCTGTGTGTCTGTGAACACGATAGCTCGAAAACTATTAGAGCTACGGGGATGAAATTTTGTATGTGGTCTTTAAACATAATTTGTAGGTTTCTATCAAATTTTAGACACAATCCGTCAACGGGAAGTCTGTCTGTCTGTATGTCCGAAGTCATGCGCAAAACTATAACTCAAAAACTTGAATAGCTAGATGGATAAAATTTGTTACACAGTTTTATCGTCATGAATGTAGGTCCGTATAAAAGTTTGGGCCAAATCCGTCGAAGGGTTGACTGTCTGTCTGTCTGTATAATTTACTATTGAAACCAATCCGTTATCTCCACGCTCATTAGTACTTGAAGCAGTCTTCTGTGCAAGCGAAAGGAGCGAATTACGTCAGTTTGTCCTTGAGACGGCAAGAGTGAAACTTAGCAGTGTGCGTTTTAATCGGCAGGCATCGCTTTGAATTTGATTCTTTACCTAGATATTTTTCAATCACTATAATGAAAAACCTTCTGATAGTCATTGGATTCTGGATATCAGTAGGTTCGAATTTTTTTAGCCACGCGGGGGAAGGAGAAACGGTATCTTTTTGGGGAAGTATACGAGAAAGTTTAGGGGAGAACACTCCCGATGGTTTTTTTACATCAAACTAAGAATAAGGAAACAGTATCCATGGTTTTCATCCATAGCATAAGTTGTCGCTGAACAAGCAACACCACCTATCTCAATTTTTTGAAATTTCAAAGAGGAAAAAAAATATCTGATATAAACATGAGACCACATATTCCTACCAGATGTTAAAAAATGCAAAATTGATGATGATGGTTGCAAAAAATTATTTTCTTCCTCTTTGAAATTTCAAAAAATTGAGATAGGTGGTGTTGCTTGTTCAGCGACGAAATAGTGAAAATTCCCATGCATGGCATAAATTCATAGGATTCCCTTACAGTAATTAGGCGAAAGCACTATCATGCCCAGTGGCGGCTCGTGAGCTCAGAAACGAGGAGGGCTACAAACAAATTTTTATCAAGAGAATACAATTTTAAAAGCTACTTTATCTCTAAGTAGGCCAAATTTTTAAATTCCAAATCCAGATGTGAAATTTCTTGCTTTTCAAACAAAGTAACTAACCCGCATATGACATTTACTACAAGTTTTATCAACAAAAAGTAAAGAAAATGTTGATGTGACGATTCCTCTGACGAAAAAAATAATATTAATAATCAGAGCTCCACATATACACATCCCTCCTTCTCCAGTTCACTCGATAACACTCTTTCAAAAATGAATATCAAATAACTCATATACAGAATATTTATTTTTAAGCTAAAACATATTAAATACATTTTTTACTGAAATACTCTAAAAATTTGAAGGTTTTAGAATAGTATTATTTGCTTGAATCTATCCTCGAAACACGAACCGAAAGCGAAACTCAAAAACAGCCAATGAGATTGCAACTTGTGTGAGAGTGAGGAAAAAAAGAAAAAAATATATTAAAAAGAGTATCTTTTTTTCCGTTCATTTGGTTTCGTGCCAGCCAGAGATGTGTTGACTTTCAGCCATAGCCCGTCTAGGTTAAAAGAGGAAAGAGTTGCTTTTTCACTCCGGATTTTCTGCTCAGTGAACAGATTTCGGGGAGGCAGATTATTTTGCAGCGCAGACCTGCACCTTTCGTTGTTTGGATTCATTTTATGCCTTTTTTTCAATTTTTTATTACCTTTTTTGCACTTTCGTAAGTCATTGAACTCTGAGAGTGGAAAAGTAAGCAAATAAGATTAAAAAGGAAAAATACAAGTTAAAAAAATAACTTCAGGGGGTGCTGCAGCTCTGCAGCACTAATGGATGAGGCGCCACTGAGCATGACATACGTTTTTAGCAAACCCATATTGGAATTAATGGAGATTTGCGGCGTTATTATCAGGGAATCGTAACCTGCAGACAGAGTCTAGGCTTCGAGATTGGAGGATTGTTGGCTCGAGATCAACCGAAGATCCGCTGTGCATGTGGGCTCGGTGTACATTAAAGGAGGTCACACATTCTCATGTTGGTGTGGTGTGTGAATTCGGAAAGTGAGATGTAAATCTCAAGTGTCGTTCTGGTCACTTGACCACGATACAAATTACGAGGTTCATATCAAAATTTACCATATCTAACTTCAACAAGCAACGTTAGTGAAATAAATAATTCTCATAGGGCTAATATAATTTTTTTGGTAGAAATCCGGGCATGCTGGGGGGGTCAAGGTAAATTTGAGTGCTGTTAATGATGATTCGCTATTTTAAAATTTTCAGACCTTAATTATTAGTTAATAGATAAATTTAACCAATTTTTGATTCCACACAAACGGCGCCATCTGGCAATCAATTTGAGAAAAAAATTTATGTTATTGTTTATTGGCCACAATAATTATAATAATTAATTATAAATTAATGACTGAAAAGTAAACCAGCGGGAGTGATATCCCCTAAACTTTCTCGTATACTTTCTAAGTGGAGATTCGTCAAAATCTCGAGTTCGAATTTTTTTGACGATTACAATACTTTCTCTTTGTATACTTCGTATACGAGAAAGTAAAACAAAAAAACAAACAAACCTGAAATCAAATATCTGTTGCCACATTTCAAAAAAATATTACTTTGAAGCAGGCGCGATAAAATAGGCAATGCAATGAATACTAAAGCGAAAATTCTGCTTTGGAATTGAATTCCCAAGAAAACAATTTATACTACCACAACCGTAACAATTGCAAAAGCGCGTGAATAAAAGATTTGCTGAAATAATGAGATCGGTTTGATTTACAACAATAAAAAAATTGTTAACAATTGATGTTTGAAAACATTATTTATTGTTGTAAATAAAATTTACAGCAATAACAGATTGCTACCAATACGCATGCGCACGAGAATCGGATTAAAAGAAATCGAATATGCAATTTGAACGCCTCTTTTTGACGGATTTGGCCCAAACTCTTATACGGACCTACATTCATAACGATAAAACTGTGTACCAAATTTTATCCATTTAGCTATTCAAGTTTTTGAGTTATAGCGTTCACATGACAGCGAACAGACAGACAGACAGACTTCCCGTGGACGGATTTTGTCCAAAATTTGATA
>BGPR01028027.1:0-20275 GCA_013235015.1 Araneus ventricosus
AAGAAGCATCCTCATAAAAAAACACCACACCTATAATAACAATTACAGCTATTAAAGTGCTATTTGAATATAAAAAGTGGCTTTATTCAGCCATGTTAGAAATTCTAATATTTTCCTTTCATGCTGATCAGGCTAAGGTAGTAGAAGATTTTGAGAATCAAAATAAGTCACACTCAAGCAACAACATATTTTGAAATACTGCGGTCAAGTTTCAATTTCTCAGAAGATCACAGCTACTCTTAAAAAAAAATAATACTTATTTCCAATATAAATCAGGATTAATATTTATTGCATACTTTATACATTCCAGGTGGAGTTGTTGCATTCGCACAGCAGCAAGCTTTACTTATTATAAATGAAATATTTTTCAAATTTTAAATGAAAAAAATTAAGAATAAATAAAATTTATTTTTTATTAGTTGTATATTTAAAAAAATGTTAATGCTTTTTATCTATATTTGTAATATTTTAAATACCTTAATTCCAATAATAAGAAATGAGAAACCCTTGTCATTTTGGGATTGCTTAAAAGAAATAAGAGTCATCATTGTTTGCAAGTCAATGACAAACACAGAAGAAAATTAAATGGATAAATTAAAATTATTAGAAGTAAATTACTATTTTAATAAAGATCTTCTACAGGGTTCGTACACATTTCCTTAAAAGAAAATCAAGGACTATCAAGGACTTTTAAGGACTAAAAAACCAAAAAATACGGACCTCTAAATTGAATAAACTTAACGAATTGTCGCAAGCATTTTTAAATAAAATCTCATTTTTGCAAATTCAACCTATTAGATGATAAACTATAATATAAAACATAGAAGATACATTACAAATTTAACACAACAAAACTACTAAAAATATGAGTTAATAAATTGATGAAAAAAAACCCCATGAAACTGGTAATCAAATTAAATATATTTTAATTCCAAACTTTTTTCATTCAATTTTACATCCAAGGTATTTATTTTAATTTCTTTTTCAGAAATTGTTTTTCTTAGATCATGCGATTGAATAAATAAATTTATGTCCTTTGACTTTTCAGCCTCATTAGCTAAATCATTTGCTTTCTCATTTGTTTAGTGCATGTCCGTTTGGAGGAACATTTTCTTTTGTTTTAAAAAATCTATTTCTTCCTCTAGAGCTTTTCGTTTCAGTTGTTTTGTTTCAGTCTTTTCTTTGGATCTTTCACTTTCTAAATACTGCATATATTTTGCTCTAGCTGAGGTGGCAGCCGTCCTCATTTCTTTAGTAATTTTTAAGTCATAAATAGCCCCAGACAGCTTAATAAATTCATGATTTACACGCTGGAAAATATATGAAGCATCTTTTAAATTTTCTATTTCCAGGGCCTTGTTTCCCGGAAAACCTCATTGTCCATGTGACAGTATTAATACCATTTTGATAATCTTCCAAACTTTTTCATAATGATTATTGCTGAAAGAAGTTTGTAAAAAATTATCAAGGGAATCACTCTTTGGATTGAAAGAAGTAAATTCAAATGAATTTGGCTTTACAATATTTAACAGAAAATCTGCATACAGTAACAAAATTTCGTCGCAATCTTTTCCCAAAATACGTTTATTTTGCGACAATACAATCAATACCTTTTTCATTTTTTCCTGTGCTTTTTTGGGATATCCAGCCCTTACTCGTGGGTCAATGCAAATCGCAGGTCTTACTAGTGCATAATTCACAGGACATTTCTGCATGAAATGTTTTATCATTGTTATGATGTTTTTCCGACTATCCTGTCTGAGTGTGAAAACATCCTTGTCTGCTAATTCCTTATTTTTTATCTTTTCTTTTATTAGTTGCTCTGCAGCAAATCCTAAATACACTTAACTTTTATCATTATACAAGTTTGGGCCACTGAAGTTGAATTTGCATAAAGTCTCAGGTTTCTCAATTCTTTCATTCTCTGGTTTCAAAATTTTGAAATGTTGAATGCAATCATTAACAAGATTTAAAAACCTCACTGGCAAAAAATGGAAGTAAAGGTTTATCACTTTGATACTGTTCTGAAAAATGGTAACAGCACTTTTGACAATCATTCCTATGGAACCATGGACCGATAAAGGCCATCTGTAACTCCTCCCTTATTTCCCAAAGTGTATGCGATGGATATGGATTCGTAGAACGCGGGCAGTGTCGTCCCCCCGCCCCCACCGCATTCCGCGAGAGCCACGTCGACCGAGATTAGAGCCGCCGAGAAGGAGGTATTAGAAAAACGATAATCGGTGAAATTTTAAATTTGTTAATAATGGCAGAGTAAAAAGTAAGGACTTTCAAGCACTTTTTAAAAATGGGGCATAAAAATAAGGATTTGTAAGGACTTTTAAGGACTAAATGTAAAAGTAAGGACTTTTAAGGACTTGTAAGGACGCGTACGAACCCTGTTCTAATAGATAGGATGGAGTGTCTACTTAATTGATTGGAAAAAAATGCAGAAAAACTTCCAAGATTCGCAAATTTGGCAAGAAAATATCTTTCAGCACATGTGAGCGTCATATAGTGACTGTTTATTTTGAAGCTGGTAATATATATGAAACCCTATGGAACAGACTTCCAGAAATGATATGCAACATAATTAAATGCACCTTATGTACTATGCAACATAAAATTAGATAAATATTAAATTTTTTAAATAATTAAATGTACCAAAATGTAATTCTGCAATATTCTTTATTAAATATATTTAAAACAACATTTTTCTAAAAATATTTCATCATGAATTTATTCTGATCATTATCTACCTGGCATTTAGCCTGATCGAATATTTGGGGAGGATGAGGAATGAGGTTAAAAAAAATATTTTTTTCTCAAAAAAATTAAAAATTCTGATTTTGAGGGGCTTTAAAAATAACTTGGTTATGTTATATATTTTATGAAACACCATAAAAAACTAAACAAAATTATACAAATTTCAGCAGTCTAGGTCAAATAGTTTTTGAGTTACAGCCATTTAAAAATTAAGAAAATTTCGAAGTTTCATAACTTAGAAATGAATGGTTGAAAAAATGGAAACTTAACTCTTTTCATCTCAGAGGTAAGTAGAACAGGCAAAAATCATTAGAATCTATTAAAACATTGACATAGAAAATAATTTTTTTTATTGGTTGATTTCACATGGAATTACCTATAAACTAAAACAACAAATTAGTTTTTTTTAGTGCCGTTATGAAGTTATTTAAATTTCATAATTGCATCAAGTTAAATGAGTTTAATTAAGATTATTAGATTAACATTAAAAATATTAAGTTGAATTGAACAATAAATTTGATAAATGATGTGAGCAAACAGATGCAACGATAAGAAAGATTTTAATCTTGATTACATAAACGTAATGCAAAAGAGATGCTTGTTTACCCATGGAAGGAATTGTTTCTTTTAATTCTATAATCTATCTGTCATTAGTCATTCATTGAATCATTTGGAACAGAATGAAAAATCTTGATGTCCCAGCTTCAAATCAATCACAGTTAAAAGGTTATTTAAGAAATTGCTGAAGTACTATAACAATATAAAATATCAATTACATTGCATCTCTTTGGTAAAAATAATTTTAACAATAAAATTTGTAAAATAAAAAAAAATTACATATTAATGTCCCAACATTTTGTGTTTTCATTTGTCCACTCTGTTACAGCCATTTCAAAAATAAAATTAAAAAATTAGATTGAATCTGGCAGTACTTTTGAGATGACCAAGTAGTGCAAATTCCATTCTCGGTTAGTTATTTTGGATTCAACAGTCAGCAAGCAAGGTAAGACTCATTCCTTTTCTCTGATAGTTAATTTGACTTACCGAATGTCCACTATGTTACATTTATATTAATGATAAAAAAAGAAGAAAATTCCTGAATTTCCATACAAAATAATTTTAGAGTTATTCTTTCATTTTATATTAGTTTTTTAGTATTTTTTTATGATTAGAAAAACTTTTTTTATGCTTAGTTGTCCACTCTGTTACACTCCATGTGTAACAAAGTGGACAGTATTTAATAAAATAGATAACTGATCTTAAAACACTTCTGTAAATGTTTCTTTCTGGACAATTATATACTAATCATAATATAATAAGGTATGAATATATAATAATATAACTTAATACAAATATAATAGTTTTTATGAATACAATACACAATAACTATATAAATACTTATTTTTAATAATTGGGTCATTCCATGTCAATTCAACCACACTATGACACCCATGGGCACCGATTTTGGTTAACCTTGTATGTTTGTTCCTTTTATGGATTTAAGTCACCATACAAAATATTTTTGCTGAATCTCAAATAATTTAGGATTCACAGCTTGTAAAAGTTTTTTCAAAATTTCACGTTTTTCATATATTAGGCCTAGCAAACACAATTGGTTCTTTCATAGAAAATAAAATATCTTCCTTATTTACCAACAAATGTTGATGAAAATATTTATGAGTATACTTTAATATATAAGGAATTCAGAAAAAAATTAATGAAACCAGTAAGTAATTATACATGACCAGGAAAAATCCTGAAATATTATTTTGAAAATTTTGGAAATGAAATATGGAGTTTCACGTTGAAAGGACCATCATCAAAAGGGAAAAGGATAATCAAAAAAAGTTTTTTCATTTATTATTCTAAAAGATATACCCTACCACATGAAAAAATAAAATTAATGGTTTTTTAAGTCCTTCATTATTTTGACTGACTTCAAAATTAGAAATCACGTGACTTATTCATCACAAATGAAAAAGAGCCTTAAAATTAAACAAAAAATTATATAAATTCAGTGATGCATAATTAAAGTAATAGAGTAGATTTATAAATTCTGAGACCTGTTCAATGCATAAATTTTATAATTAAATTTAACCTTATAAACTATTTCTAAAGTCCAGTCAACTCACGAGTAAATGGCTATTTCATGGAATCTTATTATAGGCAATCAAAGCATTCAAGCTATAGCAAGACCAAGTTTAACAACTAAGTGTGTGCAATTTTGCTAAGCACATATTATTTTGCAAAGAATTTATTGTTAATAAATTTTTGTAATGTTTTGGGAAAATGGAGAATTGTAGTGTGGGGAAAATTACTAAGTGATTATCATTTGTTGAATTTAGTCGAAGCCATACAAACTATTGAAAACTGCCTAAAACTGATTCAATTCTTTTAAAATTGAGAACAGAATCAAGTTAAGAGTTAAAAACTATTTGTCTTCATCATCAAAGTGTATTTTTAAGAATGTATGAATTTTTACAAAGGTGCTTGTGACTTTTTTTAAAAAATGTGAAACTTCAAGTTAAAAAAAAACACTTCATGTTGTAACTGTAAATCACAGTAGAATAATTCTATCCAATGGCTTCCAAGTGAAAACAGGATAAAAACTTTGTCCATTCTTTTAGGAATGAGATATTTAAAATCGAATAAACGAGAGTAATGTTGAAAATAACTTAAATTAGGTAAATTTTATCTTTAAAACATTCATAATTATAATTAATAAATAAAACTTATTTTTATCAGATGCCTTCAGAAAGCAATGCGGAGCGAGAAAGGCGTTATGGAGAATGAAGAAAAGTTGATCTTCAACGAGAGATAGCAAATAAGAAAAAAGATCTCGAGAGGTAAGCAGCTAAAAGTTTCTAAATAAGGAATTGAATGCACATATTTTTTCTAAAATTTATTTTAAAGATTTCTCTTTTCAGGTATCATTCCAAGAAGAAGCTTATACATACATTAAGTGAAAGGACAAAACGAGCACAAATTAAAAAGTGGCGTGAGGTTAAAAAACAGCAAAAATTGAAAAATAAAAATTCAATTATTGATATAGTAACACTTGACATATAATGTCCACAAGTTGGCAATATAAGTAAAAAGGTGACACCGAAACAAAGACAGATAAATTAAACAGAGCAAGTCAGAGAAATTTTAAGATTAAAAAGAGAAAATAAATGATTGAAAAGATCAAATGAAAAATACAGAAAAAGGGCGTTTCGTTCAGCAAATAATATTAATACTACACCAAATAAAATTAATCTTACTCCAAAATCGTCAGCGAAAATGATGCTTAAGCACTGCATTAAAGAAGAAAAAAATGGCAACGCGAATAAGTTTTCACGAAAATTATTTATCCACCATTCTGCATTGCTGCGTGCTTTGAGGGAAAAGTATTCATCAAGCAATATTAAAACAAAATCTGCACTCCATTCAATTACAGCAATTGCAAAAAAATATCACTGTATGCAAGAACTTAGTCTCAAATGTTTTGGTTTAAAGGGGAGAACATCATATGTGAAGTACTCTCTGAGGCAAGCCAATAAAGCTAATAACACGAAGAAAATTGAAACTTTTTCCAATCGTGATGATTGAAGCAGAGCCACGGCTGGAAAAAAAAAAAAAAAACTGTTACTAAGAGCAAAGTAAAAAAACGAAAGAGGTATCTTCTCGATACAATTTCAAATCTTCATTCAAAAAATACAAGGAAGAAGGTGGGACATGTAGCTTTCAAACATTTGCAAAATACCGCCGATTTAATATTATTCACTCAAATGTAAAAGACAGCGATACTTGTTTGTACTGGCAACTTTGTAACCTAAAGCACAAGTTAGTTGCTTTATATAAATTAAAAGTGATAAACACAATTTGTCCTGAAGAACTAGTTAGCCATATTGCTTGTGACAAGATGTCGAAATTGTGCATGTATGGTAAGTGATAAAAGTGTAAAAATAATTTAGTTCCTTTAAACGATAGTGAATTGTTAGATGAAGAAGCCATTATACGATGTAAAGAATGGGTACGAAAGAAAGTGAAATTAGAGAAAAAAGTAACTGGCAAGAAAGAAAAAGAAATAATAAAGGTAATAAAAGAAAATAAACAGTGGAATTCTAAAGAGCTTGTTGCCTGTTTTCAAGAGGATATGAAAGCTTTCAAGAAGCACGTATTTAATATCCAGCAACAGTACAAGGCATACCGAACATGCATTGACAATCTCGATGAAAATGAAGCTGTTGTTCAAATAGACTTCAGAGAAAATTGCAATTGCAAATTGAGTGAAGAAGATCAGAGCCATCATTTTGGTGATTCAAGAAACCAGGTGTCATATATGTAGCAAAACAAAAACCAGTTTCATTTTGTACAATTTCTTAAAATTTGGAACATGAGCCTGCTGCTATATGGGCTCATTTAGAACCAGTTTCAAAAATGATCAAAAACGAATATGCTGTAGAAGTTCATTTCTTTTTCTTATGGTCTCTGCAGTTAGTACAGACAGAAATTTTTTTTTACTTGTTTGATAAATACGTATCAAAATATTTCAAATTGGGAACATGGAACTTTTTCGAAGCAAACCATAGAAAAGGTGCAGCCAATGGGTATTGGAGCAGTGTTAAAAAGAAAAGCAGACAGATTGGTTGCTTCTGGAAAAGATGCTTCTGATGCAGACCAATTTTTTACAATGCTAAGGGATTGCACAAAAACAAGATTATATCAGATAACAGATCAAGATGTAGAATCTGTAGCCAACATCATTCCAAAAAATATACAGGTATTGAAAGGTACTATGGCCGTTCACCAAATGGCCACAGCAGGGAATGGTCTGTTTATTTACAGAGAAGTTTCAAGTTTTTGTAAGAAAACTAAAATCTTTGTTCCTGATTTGATAAGAAAGAATATGCTTGCCACATTAAGGAGATTATTAAATCAAAAAGTAAGGAACTTAAGATTTCTCACATCAATTCCTCTGATTCATCAGAAGAGTCTGCTGAAGTCTCTAATGATGAAGAGAATGAGGGTAGTAATGAAGTGAGAGAAAATTGTATCAAAGCAAATGCATGCATGCTTATTAAATTTCAGGGTGATGGACTAAGAAATTTAACTTATAGGTATGTTGTCATTACTCAAAATGATATTGTACAAGATAGTGAAGTTAAAGTGATGAGCTTAATAACAATAAATGTAGCAAAAAAATTATTTGAAACTGTTTGGTGATGATATTTCCATGTTCATTTTGACCAAATTTTAAGTATTCTACCTGAACCCAAGTTGAAATTGATAGGTGGGCATTTATATTATAAATTCCCATATGCTATTGATTTTTTCCAAAAAACTTAACATATTTATGTAAAAACTGAGTGCAATAAAAAAATATATACCTAAAAATAAAATGTTTGTCTATTTTCTTTACATAAACTTACAGATTAGTCCCATCTACTACAGCTATGTCCATTCTGTTACAGGTATGTCCACTCTGTTACAGAAGTATTTTTGTGATGATTTTAACACAAAAAATTAAAACATTTTAAATTAGTTTTAATCTGTTCAGAACTATGCAATTTGTACCTAGAATTATGTAATTCTGATTTTATTTAAACCGTATTTGATGCGATAGACTAATTTTTGAATATAGTTTTTTTTAATTTTTGCATTTTTGGGTATGAAAAATAGCAATAAAATGTAATAAATATTCTTATCATGAAATTTTGCTGCATTTATATGAAAAAAGTGTTCATTTGTATATATTGCATAAAGAATTTTTAAAAATATAAGTGGATTTTTATAGCTCAATGCAATATTTATATGTGTAACAGAGCGGACAAAATCACCCACTAACAATAAAAAAACTATGAAAATCGGATATTAGCACTAAGTTAAACTAATTAGTATTTATAATACAGATAAATTCAATCCTTTTGCTATTATTTGACATTAATTTTAGTCAGATCGGTTGATTTTGAAAAAAATATTTTTGAAACATCAAACGTACCTTTTTCGCTGGAATGACCCATATCCCAAATGATAAGTTTGCAATTTGTTGGACAATAGCCTTATCAGACCTTTTACCTATATTGCATATAATAAGATTCTCAGTGTAAGCAAAACCAGAGTTAACTACTATAACAGAGAATGTGCTATGCGGTCACCATCGAAAAGTCTGATAGCTATTCTTGATGGGGCTATATGACATTTAGATTGGATCTCACCAAAGATCAAATTAATTTTAAAATGTTGTTTTACACAAGACTTCAATTCAAGTAAGAGAAGTTCACCGTTCTCTTCAGCAAACAAATTCCCCATTACTTCATTTGCTGTTGATTGATCTTTTGTTAGTCAAGGTTTATTTGTTCCCATCATATCTTTTGAAATATTCACATCGTAGTTTGTTATATGTTACAAATCTCTGTTCAAAGCATCATGTGTTGACTTGTAGGGATGGGTAATACACGTTATGAAGTTTTCCAATTAATTAATAAGTAGCTTGATATCAACTGCTACTAAAAACAAAAAAATTACAAAATTCAGCAATGCTCAAAAAAATATTCTCTACACAAAATGCTACATGCTCATGACAGAATGCCAATTTTGGAAAATATTTTCTGTCGAGTTTATATTTTTGTGAAAATATATAAAACGCATGGTTAGTTCAAATTTTGTGATCCGCATTCACACTTTACCATATTAAGCCTTGATATCCAAATGATATGACAATAGTGGGTAAAAGAAAAATATTCATGAATTCTAGATACTATGAAGGTAAAAATAAACCAAAAATTTGTAGTTAGAAAATGTAAAGCTAAAAGGAAATGACAGTGGAATTGTCCAAAGAAAGAAAATTAATTTTAACATTACCAAAACATGTGAAAGATTTTAAAAAAAATGAAATAGGCTTAAAATAACAACAAACAAAAATGCTACAATTGGTTCTTAAAATAATTTTGAAAAGCGATTAAAAGGCAAAGGGATAGTGGTACGAAAGTGAAACAGGTGTCGCTGAGAAACTTTTTTTTTTTTTTTTTACTTTTAAGATGGTTCAAAAATAATTTTTGTGTGACAATATGTTCTGAAGTTACTGCGGAAAAACGTTAAAAATTACCCTTTTCACTCTCACTAGAAACTTTTTAGCAGAGTAATTAATCATTCCAGGTGCGGAGGAACATGTGTGCCAGCAATCCATTGTAAACAAAAACAGGAAAAATTTAATGAGCATGGTTGCTGCACAAGCCATGGTTAGAAACATATTCTTTACTCATGAAATTATTTTCATTTTTGAAACAAAATAATTATAAAATGCGAGCTCAAAACTAGGCCTTTTCAATACGATTTTCTTAGTTCATATTTTTTTACTTTTTTCAAAAAATTTTGATACAAAAAGGGAAAAGTTATAATAAAAAAATATATATATTCATTACCTGAAGACGGAACCTCTTCTTTGAGTTCTGGCTCATTTCGTATGTTTTGGTTTGTTGCTTAGCGTGTGATGGTGAACTTCTATGATGAGTGATGAGAAGTTCAAAATTCACTGCCTTATTTTAGTTTTGAATACAAGTAATTATAAAATTCATCAATACCTTGTTAGTTTAATATTGTTTAATAAGAATTATAAATCAATCGAATTATTTAGGGTGCAGAAGCCGCAATTGCGAGCGGAACGGTATTTGTTAAACTTTTGTTTCAATTTTTATTAATTCATGAATGTTTTATTTGTTTACAGTTTAGAATCTTTCATGAGACTAAATAAAGTATGTTATTCTCTTGAAGATTTAAACGAGTAATTTTGAAGTTTGAATTGTGATCTTGATTATACACAAATTCTTACCTTTGTAGTCATGCATCATAGATTAATGCCTTGAGATGAATTGAATAAATATATTCAATCCCAGAAGCTATATAAGAGTGCATAGTTTTTTCCTTTGATTTAGTTATTAAAAAAAATTTCAATTAGTTGCCAATCAGTCTGTGTTAAGAATAAAATTTACAAATAGCTGAAATGTATCTAGCCTGTGAATTGTCAAACAGTTTTGAAGGAAAAAAAATGTAATTTTTAAGAGTATTCATCTCCGTCCAGAAAGACAATATTTCCAATTATTTAAGATATCGTTTTCATTTGAAATTATGATGCTTTCTCCATATGTCGATTCAAGCTTGTTTTAACCCTGACCACGCATTTTTTATCCTCGCGCAAATGAAGATCGTGAGGCTCCAAATAAGCCAAAAACATTTTTTAGAGTTTTTTCCAACCGGATTTTAAAATAAAGCACATAATAGTCCTGATAACGGAAAACACATTACATTTTTATGGATGAAATATGATTACTATTAGTTATTGCAAAACGTATTTATAATATTTAATCAATATTATTGCAAGAATGTGTTGCTACCAGTAGATCAAACCATCGAACATTCTACATGCACAGATCTAAAAGTCTTCAGTAAATTATGGCTTTGTGGAAAAATAGGCTGTGCCATCTAGTGACTAAAGATTGAATATGCTCACTGCGGTTCTACAACTGGACGTAAGCAATGTATTGAATTTCAAAGCAGTTTTTATCCTTGGTAGTGATTTAAAATGCTATTGGGACGACATGTCCCATTAAGTAGTCAAAGGGCTAATGTTCTGTTTGGTTTCAGCTTCCAATCATACTGCAACAAGAATTAGATTCCTTTTGTCATCAAGTATCAGTGCCTGCTGATGATATTGAAAAAGAAATTGATAAAGTACCATTATAAAGACCTTTCAGACATCATAGATAAAAATATAGAAGATCCCACCTTTCTTTAAGATTCTTTAAAAAAAAAAAAAAAACTTGCTCTGTTATTTTATTGCATAAATTTTTTCTTATGGATATTCGAATGTGTCTTATATTTTTTTAAAAGTAATTATTGAAAATTAATAAGAATATCTTAAAATTAGTTTAAATTAATTTAATTTTTTTGATAATGAAATTCGATCTCTCAATTCGTAGTTCAGCAAATAATTCCTAGAATTACCCTTGATGCAAAATAAACTTTATATTCAATGAATGTAATAAATCAAAATTTGCCTTCAAAAGTTAGTTAAAGAAATATAAGGTGAGGTTAGCAGGAAAAAAGAAATAGATATTTTAAAAGCAAATATTAAATTTGCTTTTTCCCTCTATTTATCCCCCCCTTCTTTTTGATTACATGGAGTTACATTTTAAGAAACCATTGATACCCCATAACAATATCAGGAAGTACTGTAAAGAAGAGCCATGAATTTCATATTTGTTCTTGTTTTTGATATATAAGATGAGGTTAAAAGCATAAGTATCTGTATGAGTCAGATGGAAAGATTACGCAGTGGCTAATGCAGTTTTGTCTTATTGTTGATTAAGGTTTGTACTTAGTATTGTTTCTGTTTTGGCAATCCCATTTTAAAAAAGATACTATTTTATACTTTTCAAAACCACTTGCTTATTTAATCTTTTTAAAGTTTATTTTATTTTTTTCAGCGACACAAGTTAAGCTCGACACATGCATGGAAACGAGTTGGCCTTTAGTGGTTTCCTGCTTTTTTTTTTATTTATGCTTGATTCATCCAACATCGGGATAGTGATGATTTAATAGCATGACTATTAATTTATTTCTTCATTTTCAGTGATTTTTTTTATGGGAGTTGAGATTTCCTTTCTTTTTTTTTTTTATGCTGAATTCGTTAACATTAAAAAAGAAGTTAAGCTAGAATTAATTTTGTTTCATTGGTTCTGTTTTATCTAAAGTATTTTTTAAGCACTTTGTCTGTCTACAAATTAGTATACTAATTCATTAGATACTGTTTCAATTTGAGTTCTAAGGGTTTTTTTTCGCCCAGCATTTTATTTATTTTTGTTTGATGTTGTTTCATTGAGGAGGATTATAAGACAAACAAAGGAGAATTGTGCTTTTATTCTAGACTTCAGCCATCATAACATCGGAATTTTCAGGAAATACATTACTTCATCATTGTAGAATCAATCCTGGTTATCCCATTTACCTGTACAAAACCAATACCCATTGTGAAATTGAACTTAATGGTAGAAAGCCAAAAAACTTCAATTTTTAAAAAAAAATGTTTAGTTGCGCTTTCATCCAAAGTTATGGGCACAAGAGTAGCTTAAAGAGAAGTATGCGGCTGAAGGAAACTGACATCAAAATCTACCGGGCCAATGAGAGTGCTGCTTCGATTGCATCATGTTTCCCGCGCTATTTCAGTGCATCTTCGCTTCAATATTTAAATAAATAAATTTTATGTAAAATTTCACTTGCATATTTGAAATTGCAATGTTTTTTTCTACAAATGCGATATTTTCTACATGCTTTTAAAAAAATGCTGTTTCATTGTATTTACTGATATATTGATTAAATGCAAAGTTTATTAATTTATAAATAATTGAACAAACTTACTTTTTTTTCTCTTTCACTAATTTGTTAATGGGTTTAAAAGAATTTTAGGTGATAACGGTTCAAGTTTGGTATGGCAGCTGAACTTGGTGCTCCATGTGTTAAGTTTATAGTTGCTTATCTGCTTTGATATCATTTTTTTGATAAATTGTTTTAAAAAAGTGATAGTATATTTCTGATATTAACAGATCCCCTCCCTCCCATCTGGCAGTCATGTATTACAGGGTTTTGTATCAGTTCCAAAAAAGTCCCACTCTACATTTAGTCCTTACAACCATATTTTATTTATTTTTAAAAAAAGTCTGAAAGTCTTTACTTTTCCACCTCAGCTAGAGCAAATACATGGGCCATTTAGAAAGTGAAAGATCCAAAGCAAGACTGAAACAAAAAAACAACTTGGAAACTTAAAAGCTCTAGAGGAAGCCAGATTTTTTAAAAAAACAAAAAGAAATGTTCCAAACCAAATAATACCAAACAAATGGGAAGCAAATGATTTAGCTAATGGGGCTGAAAAAGTCAGCGACATAAATTTATTTATTCAATCGCATGAACCAAGAAAACAATTATTGAAAAGAAATTAAAAATAAGCCAATTTTGCGTAAAATTCCTCGAATGAAAATTTGAACAATGAATTTGATTACCAGTTTCATGGTTTTTCCAGACACTTATTACCTCACATTTTTAAGAATTTTATCGTATAAATTTGTAATGTATTTCTATCTATGTTTTTTATATTATAATTATCATCTAATAGGCGAAAATGAGAGATTTTATTTAAAAATGCATGCAAATAATTGCTAAGTTTGTCTAATTTAGAGGTCCTTATTTTTGGTTTGCAAGCGCTAAAAGTCCTTGATTTTCCTTAAGGAAATGTGTATGAACCCGTAGTTAAGAAAATAATAGTTGATTTGAATTCTTGATTGTGTGTTCCGCCCCCCCTCTTTTTTTTTTTTTTTTTCAAAATTGTGTTCATGTTGTTTTCACATTCCATAAGTGATGAAATGTCGAGAGCCCAGTAAAGTCACATTATATATTATATAAAATCTAACAGGTAAAAGAAAAATATTTTAATCATGAATTAAAATTTAGTCTTTATTTTACAGAGTGTGGTTTATAAACCACATATATAAGAAAGTACACCTATTAAAGGATTTATCAGTTTTTTTTTTTTTAAGCTTCTAGCATTTGATATTATTAACTCAAGATGAAGGTAAATTAATGATTCAATTTGATAATTTATTTAGCATGTTAGGAGTGGAGAAACAATCGAGGAATATTAATATTTTATCTAACCTTAAATTTTTTGAATGTTTTGTAGTTTTATTCTACTGGTTAATTTATGGCATGTAGTCAATCTTATGTTTAATAATGTTAATGAAATTTAGAAAAAATAAATTTGTCTTACAATCAAGAACTAAAAAGTAGAAGTTATTTTTCTGCATAATGATTCTTATTTTAAGCTTCTCAATTAATTTGTTGTAAACCTTTGATGAGTTGTCATTGGTTTTATTTTTGTAACATTTCACTTATTGAATTAGTTCACTTAAAATTTCATTGTTTATAGATGTACCATTGTATGAATAGTTAAATTTATAGCTTTTCCATGCAGCCTTTATTTAAACGCATATTTCTTGTAATGAATGTGTAAGGCCATGCATAAGAAAGTGAGCATACTAAAAATCTGCTTTGGCAGTAGCTGAATGTTAAGGAAATATAGTCAGCTTTTTATGTTTTTAGGTATCTATTTAACGAGATATTCACTGTTTTGGCTCCAAACTGTTGCATTTTGCTCTCAATATTAGAGAGTTGCATATAGAATCCTTACTCCAGTGTGCTCATGGAGTTTCTGCTCCTGCTTCCACTGCAGCTAAGCCTTAGGATGTTTTTTTTTAATTTAAAAATGTACCCAGTGTCCACTTGAGTTGTCACAGGCATCCCATGTATGATTTAACAGGAGGAGCTTGTTTTTGGTGAAGCACAATAAATGAAGTAGGTTATATCATACATATGGTTGCCTGCAGCATTCTAAACGGTTCTTCAGGATAATGAAGATTCTTCCCAGATCTCATGTAGTGCCATATAATCTTGTCAAAGTTCTTTCCATGTTAGAAACACTCTCCAAGATCTCAACACCAACACACAAGTATTACCACATACAACCTCATTTAATATGGACTTTATACTGACATTTTAATACTGGTCCACGAGGACCTTGAACTCCCTCAGCCCCATCAATAGTACACTCTTTTCATGTTGATATTTCCATCTCTATATATGGAAATCAATTCAATGGTCCTTTCTTTCTTCCTTGATGATCTGCAGGACAGGACAGACGCTTGTTTATCATGCTTTTACAGTTGACCGGCTCTTCAGGGATCTACAAAAATGCCCTAATCCATTTGGAGGCAAGGTTGTATTACTCGGAGATTTTCGGCCAAATTTTGCCTGTGATATTAAGAGGTTCACGTACTTACAGCTGCAAGCTGTTTAAAAAAAGCATTGGTCACAGAGACTTTTGAGTCATTGACGACATATTCCTACTTGATGTATTCATTTGTGTTTATTAAGAAATTTTAGAGTAAACTACATGAATATATTAGATTTTCTGTCTTGTGCAGCAGCAATCATTATATTGGTGTCTTCTAAGATGATTTTAATTGCTTTGTTCTGAAGCATTTTTGATTTTAATTTGTCAATTTAATAGAATTTGAATAATAGTTCATTTAGAATTCTAATGGTTTGATCCTGGATTTGTTTTGACTGACATGCACATTATTCCTGTTTTTGACATTTTTGGATTTGTTTAGACCGGTACGTTTTGTTATTGCTGAAGGAACATATTGACATGAACGCGTTGAGGTGAGAACTATAGAATTAAGAAAAACGTGATTCCTCGTGATTCAACCAAAAGGCTAAGCTACTTGTATCCGCTTTGCTGAAAGCCATTGTTGTTGTTTTTTTAAGTTTCAAAAATTCTGCCAGGAACTCACTTGAGATGCCGTAGGCGTTTAGAATTTTCTCGATACTGCAGGTATCACATTTGCAAGACGTTTCTCTTTACTACATTCAAAACAAATATTCTCAAACCCGGCAAACCGCTTGCTCTTACACAAAAAAGTTGGTGAGATGCTAATGGTGAACGGCTGTATAATTCAAACTTAAATTTTAACGCAAATTTTCTTAGTGTGTGTGTGCATGTTTGTTTGTTAGTAGATAGATGGTGATCCTGTATAGGTTAATTCAGTTTAGGTGCATATCGCTCCTCTTATGATCACCAAATGGAGCGTTTGGTGGTAAGAGAACATTTGTTTTAGATGCACATTGGTCTTTTATCAGTGTCTTATCAATTCATTGATATTTTATTGGTGTTCGGCACATACAGTGAACTGCATTGTTTCAATTGGTCTCCTAAGGTTGCTCACTTTGATTTATTGGTTGATTTTAAGGAATTCTGTATAATAATTTGAATTCTTCGCTTAGAATTTTCACACTTTGATCATTTCTCAATGGATTTTCTTCGCTTGCTGGATTCAAGTAGAGACAATGATTAACTGTGATGTATGCATGTTTTAGGTGCTTAATTTTTATGCATGTATGAACAAACTTTTATCTTTACAGAGAGTAGTAATTATCCTGTGTATGCATATTCTATATTTTGCTTTGCACTGAGAATGATAATTATTCAATCATATGTTCCAATGTTAAGCAATTGAAAGTTAATGTATAAGCTTGAAGTATGTTTGCATGTTTTATAGGTGCTTAATTTTTTTATGCATTGTACAAATTTTTTGTTTGTATATAAATTATTTGAGCAGTATATTGTCCTCCATTGGTGTGGTGTGGGAAGTTTGATAAAAGCTTGGTGTTTTCCTCATCATTTCCAACCATGGTACAAAATTACGAGAAACCGTCTCTAAAATAGCCCTCGTGTTTCAAAAAACGAGGTGCTAATATAACTAAAACCAACTAGTATGTATATTTTGTTTTGCACTGAAAATAATATTTATTCAAACAAATATTGCACGCTTATTCTGCAGAGATGTTGATTAATCAGATGTATGCATGTTTTATAAGTGCTTTAATTTTTATGCATGGTACAACTTTTTTTATACACAGAGAGTAGTAACATTCTAACATGTATATTTTGTTTTGTACTGAGAATTATATGGATTTTTGTTTAATACTAATGGCATGAAGTTACTTTGGGTCAGTTATTAATCTCATAGTAACGCAGACCGCCGGTCGCTGGCTGCCAGTGGTGAAATAAAGGACATTCAAAGTGGCGTCTTTGAAACTTTTTTCTGTTTTCAGGATTTAAAGAAAGTCCTTCTCGACACTTTTTTTCCAGCCTTATTTCTTCTCTCAACAAATCCTCAGGATAAATCCTTACTGAAAATCCTCTTATCCTACCAGCATGACTGCTGGCATCCTTATTAGACATAAGCTATTTAACTCGACAACAAAGTTAAAACCGCAAACACTACTCCCCAAAAAACTGAATTGCAGGACAATAGACAGGGCTTAATTACACCTTTATTTGTTCCAGCCTAACTATTAAATTAGTTCCACTAGTTAGTAGTTGGGTTTGGGGTGTGAGAGACTGGTGTCACAAAATTTGCTGGAATTAAAAAAAAGTATCTTGTAAAGTCTCCCTACTGCGCCCACAGAACTTAGTAGCCTCAATTTGCATTGAGCAGATGTATTGAAATACACGCAAGGTTAACAGAAATGTGGTTGAGTGAGGAAGCCTTTAAAAGACCAATGTCATCTTGAGAGAAGCCAAGCTAAACTGCCAATGAATTGCTCCAAGAAAATTTTGACTAGACAGAAATGTACCAAATGATATCACATAATGAAAAGCACCCTCTTCTCTTATTATTCCATTAATTCTAGCTCATGATAGAAATGATATTTATTGACATTTATATGTTCCTATTAAAACTTGCAGTGTAGTCAAGTTATTATGTAAACAGCTTGCATGATCTAATAAGGTTAAATCCCACTGAGATATTAATGATTTCACCTCTATTGTATATTTTTATGAGACTCACCGAATGATTTATGTTGCAGTATCACAGCACAGCCAGTAATTGTCACCCTTAGCGCTGAGTTTGAATTTATCGCTTTTCGTAAGAAGCTGCTGTCCTGCTCCCTTCCTCCCGGAACCCGCCATGTTCCAACATAAAGGATTTCGCGACCTCCTGCCGCTGTATCTCTGGGGTGCCAGAGTTTTGCTTCTTCTTTCCCTCTCCCACAAGTGTGCGCTCTTGTATGGGACAGAATGCGTGTCCAACTCACAACTCACTTGGCTTGAACTCCTCCTATCATCTGGACATTGGTCATCGCCACCCAGAACATGCTCACAATACAGACTTATTTAATGCGCGTTATGAATACCAAATCGCCACTTTACAAGCAACACCACCTATCCTCACTCTTTTTCAAACAGGAAGGAAATAATTCTTTTTACAACCACAATTATACTTTCTGAAATTTTTCATCGCCTACAGAAACATATAAGATCTAAAAATAGTTTTCCATTAGCACGGAATCAGTCATCACCAAACTAAAAATATAGCACCAGGGGTGTCACTCAAGCACCGTACTGTCATTGCATTAAAAAAGCCACCAAATGTGGTGTCAAAGTTGCTGGACTTTGGCATGACTACGCTAGTTCCAAACTAATGGAAAAGTGCTGAACTACCAATGAGAAAGAAGGAGAGGTTAATTCACCTTTTTTTAATAATATTTATTGGCTGCAAATTATCTGCTACACCCAGCATGTGTTGTGTGAAAGATTGAAATCTATAAGACTCACTTAAGGCATAACCGTCTAGAGTTACCTACATTTAGATAGTTACTTTTGAGGCATGATGGCTCACCTAAAAGAGTTTTTTACTATTTTAACTAAATTCTTAATTAAAATTAAACAAAAGTTTTAACATTTATCCTCATAATGTCCAGACATGTTATCACATAAAACCATTTATCACCACCACTTTTTAAATACAAAAAAATTTGTTTTCTTTTCAGTGATAAAAAAAATTATTTCCTACATTTTTTTACATCTAGTTTACTTAATAGTTTTAAGATAATAAAGTATTTATTATTTCGATAAAAAGCATTGAGTCTTATTTATTTACTTTATCTTGAATCCTAATTTTTAATATCTTGCTAATTTTGTTTATCATTTTAGATTTTGTGATGTTACGCATGTTTGTGTGTGTATATATTTCACTAAATGCAGCTATTTAGTGTTTTAAATTGTGCTTGATTTGATTTCTGTCCTTTCTATGCTTGTGTTGTTTTAACTCTCTAAGAGGCTGATCTGGCTTTTTGCTTGTTCACTACAAACAATAATTCATGTTTATATGCATCTATATATATAATTCAATTGTTTGTGTGTTTGAATCTTACAATTCCACATCTTTTGATCTAATCTAAGAGTTCCACATTCCTAGCACCTAGATGGATTCTACAGAATTAAAAGTTTCTAATTCCACCTAAAGGGGGTTAAAAAGGTTAGTGTATTTTCTGCCATAGCTTTGAAACATATTGCACATAAACTGTTTTACACCCTCTGAAAATTTTAAATTAGCTTTTCTTGGCAATTCCTGTGTCATTTTAGACTTTTTTTCTTGTTTATTATCAATTTTAAAATCAATTTAAACACAATTTGTAAGAATTCTTTCGTTTGTTGCAATCTTAAATCTAATAGATCTACCACTTGTGTGCTTTTGCAATGTTAAATTGTTTTCAAGTTATTTTCCTCTTTCGGTAGAATTTCTCATTTTCTAATCGTGCAGTAAATTACATTTAAGCATTATATAAGCATCTTTTAAAATCTTGCATAGTTTGCCTTAATTTTGGCACTTTTAAATTTTTAATGCTTACCTTTCTCGACCTTCAAAATCATGCTTAAAACCCTATCAGCGGACAAATGAAAACCATTGCATTTTTTTAACTACAGGTTTATGGCCTCTTTTTTTTTTAACTCTTAAATCATATTGTATAAGTTTTCCCTTACAATTGCTTGGTTCAGTATCATTGGTTCTCAAATCCATATTATGCTGTTGATTGATAGCTAAATCTGTAAATGTCGGTTTAAAAAGAA
>BGPR01028028.1:0-17848 GCA_013235015.1 Araneus ventricosus
TTTTCCAAAATAATAATAATATTTATTTAATTTAATTTTTTTTAAATTATTTAATGTTTAAATCGATATCACATTTTTAAAAAATTCTCAAGTTCAAGTTTTAGCTTTAGTTCGATAATAATCGTTGCATAAATGCAATAAATTCGTCTGGTTTGTTAGCATCAGCCGTTGCATGTTGTGCGTAGCTATTTTTTCATCACGCAATTTACAGGAACAATGCCAGCTAATTTAAAACCTTATCATGTTAAAAGAATTTCTACTTTTATTGAATTTCCAACAATTTCGTAGTACTAAACACTACAATAGACATTTATTTTTAACCGTAGTTGTATATAGCGATATAAACGAGAGTTATGTTTATTGAAAAGAAGTTACGGAACTCAAATTTTTAATTTAAGACAAATTTAAAAACACTCTAACATTAGCTAAAATTTCTATATTAAACATATTTCCAATACCATGTCAAAAATGTAATAAATAAATATTTTCGTAATTAATTATCAAGAATTAATTTTAATTACCCAGAATTAATTTTAATAAAGTTAAAATAAAACTAGTACAATTATTAATTATATTGTCAGAGTGAACGATTAAAGAGTTCTGAGTTTTCTCCATTTCATTTCTCATTAACTACGTTGTAAGGATATCACTTATAACGCGTGATCATGTGTTGTGAAACTAGGCATTCTCTATAGCAGAGGTTCCCAACCTGTGGTACGCGTACCCCTGGGGATACGCGAAGGACCAGTTAGGGGTACGCGTAATCAAAGTTGGTAATGGCGGAAACAAGAAAACATAAGGGATAAAAAGTTGCATAATTTTTTTCTCTAAGTTTGAGTGAAAATGTAAATGTGAAAGCTGCGCACGTTCTAAGGCCTACTCACGCAATAAGAAAAAAGAAAGGAAATGGAAGCCTAGTAATTGATTGATATCTGGTTTTCACAGCTCCAGACATGGCGTTATATCTCAGCTTTACGAGACATGCTCATGGATCGCATTGAAATTTTCTTCCACTTGAATAGCTGATTATTACGAAGTGTAATTTTTAGCTATCTTTTAAAGTCAATGCGAAATTGTTGCAGTACTGGTTTCATTTGTTTTGGCGTTGAATTAATACAATTATAAAAGTGGAATAAAATGTAAAATCAAAAATGTAAGTCCTGCAAATGTTATTATTTCGAGTCACTTTGACTCTTAAGCTTACCTACGTCCTTCACATTATTGATAAAAACTTTTTGCATTGTGGGATGGTTTGGGGGGAAGGGGTACGCGAAAATGAAAAGACTAATCAAGGGGTACGCGAGAGAAAAAAAGTTGGGAACCCTGCTCTATAGGTGTAAATAATTCTGTAATGGGATCCAGAATATCGTTTTCTTCGTGATTTGTCACGGCTTTTTGACTTTCTCGTATCCAATTGACAGAATAAAAAAGTATTGTAATCGTCAAAAAATTCAATGTCGGGATTCGTGGCGGGGATACGAACTCTTATAAGGAGAAACGAAGAGAACGCGCCAAATTGTGTTAGCATACGAGAAAGTTGAGGAGCGAACATTTCCGCTGGTTTAATTTTATAATTTTGATTCTTGTTAGTGATAACTTCGGAAAGTATCATCCGAAAAATTCCTCAAACATTCAAGGATTCAATAGTGCCATCCGATTCCCTTTCCTACTTTTCCTTTATTTTTCTCTACTTTCAAACAATGTATTTTTAATAAGTAACCACAATTTATCCCGATTAATGAATATATTTCATATTTTCCTTGACCGGAGTGATACTGCAGTAGTAAATAAGCTCAGAAATTAAAATTTATGAAGTATTTTCTTTAGTGATGACTGGTATCGTGCATGTTTAAAAATCTTCTTAGGCATGTTCTTTTTTCTGGGCACTTGCATATCACATTGAAGGAAACCAAGGATGTTTCGGTAAAATACCTCGTGTCTGATTTGAATCGACAGAAAATGAATTTTTTACAGATCTAGTACATGTTTTCGTGCAAAGCCCACGTACTAAATTTCATTTGTATAACTCGTTGGAATTCTGAGTTATATTTCTCATTCAGGAATGAACAGATAGACTGACAATGCATCTTTTGACAGTGCAAAATCTCATACTGATCTACATTTTTTATGTAAAGACTATAAATCAATTTTATATCACCTGTCTTGTTGCGTTTTTGAGTTATCAAATTCTTGCGTAGATGGGAAAACAGGTAGCCAATCTACGATTTGCACAAAATTTGATGAAAATATTCAGATTTGGTGTAAAAACTGAATACTAGATTTCATCCTTGTATCTCTTTGCCTTTTTGAGCTATCATGTTCACAGACGGAACGCCGGACCATGGCCCTGTTCCTGCAACCATAACAGTTACTGTACAGTGCGCAACTAAATGAATGGGGCACTTCTGTAACTCTGGTATATATTATTGAATCTTCACACTAGTGCCGATGTTAATGATTCAAGATTTCATGAAACTCGTGCTTCGTGAAAAGTAGACTGATAAATACAAATAAATATAATATACGTTCCCTCAAAAAGTGAGCGTTGCCTGTCAACAGTGGAAATTTGCAATTTTTTGTAGATATTTCTGAAACTATTATTGATATGCACATGATTTTTTGGATACCGACGTTATAACGTCTCAGCTTTGCTCTCATGTAAAATTTTTACCATGTTATAATTAACTTTTTTTTCACATCCATATTTTTAAAAAATTTTAAATTATTATTTTTTATTTATGAATTTTTTCACGATTTCATGTAAAAAAAATAGTGTTTTTTTAGTGAATGAAAAAAAATTTGAGGAATATATAAAACTTTCAGAGATATCTTCAAAAGTTCCTAAAATTAATTCAACATGGGAAACGTCATTCCTCAAAACCCTGTAACTCTTGAGATTTCAATCAAAACTCTATAAAAATTTTTGGGGAGGCTAATTTCATGACACGGAGTCAATTCAGCGAAAAAAATTGATAGGCGTAATGGAAAAATTCAGAGATAGCTGTTAAACTCGGTTAATCAGTTTCTTTATCTGAATTAACCTGTCCTTTTGAGCCATTAACATCGACACCAGTTTTGTGAAGATTCAATAATGCATTCCTGCTCAAAAAATAAGCAACAAACACGAAAAGATGCGGTACACATGCAAAATGTTGAATTAAAACACACAATTTACATATGAGGTCGAGATCGCATCGCCGAATGCAAATAGGCAACCAAAATTAGCATACAACGGAATTCCGCGGTCACACCGCAACGCCTTAAAAAGGGGCTTGCCGGAACTATGTTTCAGTTCGCAAGCAGCGATAGTTCCGCGGAATCCGAGATAGCCAAAGCGGAAAGCATGAGTAGAAGAAACCATTTGCACAATGAGATGCGGATTGGAGGGCTGTCGGTATGTTGCAAGCTGGTGCAAGACAATCTGCTGTTGCCAGAGAGCTGAATGTGCTTCGTAGTGTCATCCATAGACTGTGGAACTTTTAGCAAAGGGATCAAAACGCCAGTAGAAGACAAAAGTCTGGACGCCGGAGAATCACCACAACGGCAGACGATCGCTACCTGTTGCAATGTGCCAGACGCCAGAGGACACTAACAGCGCGACAGCTGGCGTCGCAGCTCTCTGCTGCTGCAGGAAGGCCCATATCCTCCCAAACTGTGTCGCGCAGATTGCTTGAAGGAGGACTGTTCGCGCGACAACCTGTTGTTTGTGTGCCTTTGTAACCAGTGCACATCAGAGCGCGGTTGCATTGGACCCGTGAACATCGCAGTTGGACGCCAGAGCAGTGAGGCCACGTACTCTTTACGGATGAGTCTCGATTTAACATTCAGAACAATTCCCGAATGGCAATGATATGGCGAGAGCCAGGGACACGGTATCGGGCGCCAAACATCGTCGAAAGAGACCATTGCAGAGGCCGCGGATTACGGTTTGGGCAGGGATAGCAACGAACGGCAGAACCGACCTCTACGTGTTCGCTGGGGGTTCCGTCACAGCTGTCCGATATCGCGACGAAATCCTACACCCTCTTCTGCTGCCTTTTATCTCTGCAATGGGTACCGACGCGATATTTATGGACGATAACCCCCGCCCGCATAGAGCACGATTGGTGCGGAGTTATCTGGAGGGTAAAACCATTCCACAGATGGCTTGGCCTGCTAGATCACTGGACCTGAATCCCATAGAGCATGTGTGGGACATATTGGGAAGACGGATTGCAGGTCACAGTGTGCCTCCAGGCACCCTCCACGAGGCTACAACAAGCCTTACTACAGGAATGGGCATTTCTGCCACAACAAGCGATCAACGACACTATTGGCAGCATGCCTCGCCGTTTTCAAGCATGCATTTCAGCTAGAGGGTATCATACCAGTTATTAGCGTGTGGTTCCCATTGCACATTCTGCCGACCAATTTGGGCTGTCGCGCCGCGATGGCAGTAATATATGTGTTTTTGTTTGTCTTTGCTTTATTGTTTGATATGTGGTCTAGTAATGCCACACCTACCTCATGCATAACTTTCCCGCATATCCATTAAACAGTTTTTGCTTCATTCCAAGTTTTGCGTTTGTTGCTTATTTTTTGAGCAGGAGTGTATATACCAGAGTTACAGAGGTTTAGTTGCGCACAGTACCAGTTGAATGGGCATGTTCACGACAGAACGCCGCCCCACGCCCCCGTGCCTGATGCCATTACGGCAAACAAACCGGTCGGATGGACATGGGGATCATGTTCACAACAGACTCACATATAATTTCCAAAATGGTTTCTACAGACTCAAGGTGGTCTAAAAGGTAGAGATTCATCGAAATCTCGAGTGTCTTCCTCGTCATCTGATCGCGGTTCAAAATTACGAGATCCGTTCCAAAATACGTTAATATAACTAACAAACAAATTGACTCATCACATTATCGAGATCGAACTTTCTGACGAAAAAATGTCATATATTTGCATACTTCGTATGCTAGAAAGTAAAAAGTAAAGGTTACAAAATATTTCTCTTCCTTTTTTTAAAAATTAAAACCAATGTTCGAATTCTCAATAATATATTGAGTTTTAAATGAACTCTTATTTAGTCAGTTTCCGTTAATCGCTATTTGTATAATTGTTCTACACAAGTTAAAAATTTTCAGATTTTATTCGATATTGTTCAAATTCTGGCTAAGAATATATCTGAAATATTTTAAGTAAATTTAAAACTAAAAACCACAAATTGACACAGAATGTATCTTGAAGCAACAGAATTTAATAAAATTATCAAGGAGACATTTGATCATTCTTTTGAAAAATATTCTCCAAATATGAAAGAATTAAATTAAACGCAGTTTTATTCATGAAAATTGAAATCAAATTAATAAAACACATTTAAATAATTATTAAGCAAAACTTTTCATTCGTCTGCTTTTTCTAACAAAAGTTTTATATTAACTTACAAAAACGTTATTCTGTAATGTTAATTTTACATATTTCTACTCAATTTTTATCTTTTTTTACCCCTACTCGAAGAATACACAGAGAAAGTTTAAAAAATTCGAAATAATTTGATTTTGATGAATTTAAATGTTTTCGACCTCTAGCTTTAGAAGTTTTTTTTTTTTAAAAAAAACTTGTTTATGTCTCTCTGTATGCATGCATGAGAATCTGATAACTCAAAAACGCCACTAGTTATATGGGTAAAATTTGGCATTTATTCCATAGAAAAAAAGATATACATTCGCACCTGATTTTGGTAAAAATCCGTTAAATGGAATATGTATTTTACATAATCGCAGACTATTTCTTCTTCCCCGTATCAACTCCTTCAGTCGGATTAAATACAAAAATTACTCAAAAGACAGAATTCATTACAGAACTCATCATTACGAAGAACAAAGCTTTCTCTGGAGATGTTTTAGAAAAACTAAATGAATGAAATGATTCCATTCCAGAAACGGGAAATTCTTAACAAATTATAATAATATGACAGTCGAGAATCAAATAAAAATAACAGCGTGCAATTTCAGCAATTACTGAATTAATAGAAGCAGTTTATTTTATTTATTTATTACGCACGCCGATCCACTCACCCATAAGTTGTGGAGCGTTTTAACGGTCGGCGGGGAGGAGTACAACGAAAAAGTGATACATTGTACAAAGTTTCAACAAACACAATCAGTATAAATATAACAAATACAATAAAACACATAATACAATAAAATAACAAATGCAGAATAAAAATAAATACTAAAATATAATTAATACAATAAAATAACAAATAGAGAATGAAAATAAATAATAAAATATAATAAATACAATAAAATAACAAATACAGAATAAAAATACAAACCTCAAAATTAATAATATATATAATACCTTAAAATAGACTTATATTCATACAATGTGAAATACATTAACAGCAAAGATATTCGTGTGGGTGAACCACCACCACAACAACAAAAAAAACCACTCAAAGTGTAACTAAATTTATATACAAATGTTAATTTAAAAAAAAGTCAATATAAATTTCAAAAGATTTCTTTTTCTTTTCCGAAAGGGAGTGAGGAAATGCTCCCTAAAAAAGTTTTAATCATCACAGTTATATAAAACATAAAATTAGAATAATAATAATAATAGAAGAAGTTCAAATCTGATGTCGGGCATACCGGACAAGGGGGTTAAGAAATCCACCAAAGAGACCATATTTACAAAGAGTTTTTAAGCACGCGCCTAGCCATTCGCACTCAATGAAAATATCGCAAGCATTTTCAATTATTTGATTTTTTTTTCTGCATGTTGATGCGACATCCAAGAAAAGTATCTATTTTTTGTATTGATTTACTTGTGCGTTTCCAGTAAGCATATTATTTTTAGCACTATAAAGTGATAATTAGATTAAATTAATTTAAGCACTGGATTCATCTTTTCTTTTATGACGTGGGAACCAACTATATTTTTACTTTTGCTTTTTGTAACTACAAATACTTGAACTTTTCCGCAGTACCTATAATTCAATTTGTGATGCTCAACTTTTCCTTATAAGAGTCTCTAAAAAATAAATCGCGGAAACATTATTAGTTTTCATTAAATGCAATTTCAGTAGAGCTCGACATTAGAAAGCTCTATACTATGCAAGTGGCAAATATATGTTGGGTTAAACCAGGGACATCTCATCCAATGGGCGAATTGGGCCCAGGACGCCCTTAATCCAGGGGAATTTTTAAAAATATTATACTGATTTTATTTTAATTTTAAACAAACATAGTTATTTCATTATAATTTTAAATATGTTAAAAGTAAGGTGACCAACTTTTAACCTCGAACAGAAGGAGGACACAAATAAATCGAAGCTAAAACATATCATAAATAAAAAGAAACATTTAATTCGGTCTCATTTAACATTTAATTCGCAATAAAATGGTCTTGAATAATTGTACGAAAAAAAATAGACACGCCATCGAAAAGAGAACACGATTTTTGTTCTAATGAAGTTAGTTTTGAATTTTTAACGTAATTTACTGAATTTTGAGAAATTTTTAAAGAATAGTCAGTTTTGCAATCGAAATAACAGTTTTATTAAATTTGCAACAAATAATACAGAATAGGCTATAACATGATAAATGCATAATAAAAACATTTGTAACGTCATTTATTGTACACTTTTCGAAGAAGGGCAGAACTTACAAAAGGAGGACGGGTGGTCACCTTATTAAAAGTTTTAAAAAAAGTTACAGCTTGTAACTAGACAGCTACTGATTTTGTAGTCTTACATATACATGCATATCTATACTTGTAAAAGGCAATGTTTGTGTGTGTGTGTGCCTGCGTGCGATGTCCAGACGAATCTACCGCACTTACAACCTTGAAATTTGGCACACAGATAGTCTTAATGGTGACTCAATGCACCTCGAAGCCGCAATTTTAAAATTTAATCTAGAAAAAGTTGTATTTGATGTTTTGTGTTGTTTTGGTTGATTTTTTGCACTAATTTCTCAATAGAATGGTCTTGAATAATTGTACGAAAAAAAATAGACACGCCATCGAAAAGAGAACACGATTTTTGTTCTAATGAAGTTAGTTTTGAATTTGTAACGCAATTTACTGAATTTTGAAAAATTTTTAAAAAATAGTCAGTTTTGCAATCGAAATTTTATTTTTGTTTTTAAATTTGCTGCATCCGACGTTCTAATAACACATACTTCAAACATATTCAATCATAACAACATATTTTCAAATTTTTTCAGCTTATAACTGGAACGGTTCTGTCGTATTGAAAACAAGAACTGTTAAAATATCTTTTCCCGTTTTTTTTAAATTAATTTTTCTCCTGGTCAGTTGAAAGATATTTTCCTATACCGAGCTCCCTCTCGCGACACTTTTCCGGAACGTTGCTGGAGAATTTCATTGTCTGACGGTGCAGAGCGCAGGTGACGTCTTAACCTTCAATTGAATGACTTCGATTATTATTTTCGGCAGTGCCTTAACGTGTTTATGTCTCGCATATTTTATTTGCTTTATAATAATCATTTTCACATTGCAGATTTTTAATATTGTTTCGGATTAAGGTATTCTGTATTTTCTACAGTTGAAATGTCATTATCGCGAAGAAAAATAAGAGGGAAAAATCAATAATGTGTATCTTTTGTTTTGTTTTCAAAACTTTTTCATGTCATTGAGAGCGGTTTTTTTTTCATTATTATTATTTTGCTGAAGTCCTGATTCCATGCGCAACGCCGTGAGCGTACTCCCGCGACACTTTTCCGGAACATTGCTGGAGAATTTCATTGGCTGACTGGGCAGAGTTCAGGTGACGTCATAACCTTCAATTGAATGATAACGATTATTATTTTCGGATTCGATTTTATATTTTGCTTTCTGTATAATAATCATTTTCACGTTGCAATTTTTTAATATCATTTCGGATTGACGTACTCAATATTACTTTTCTACAGTTGAAACGTCATTATCGCGAAGAAAAATAAGCGGGAAAATCAATAATGTGTATCTTTTGTTTTGTTTTTAGAACTTTTTCATGTCATTGTGGGTGTTTTTTTTTATTATTTATTTCATTGAAGTCCTGATTCTACGGTAAATAGTTAATTTATAATATAGTTAGTTATATTATAAATTAAAATGCATATTTGTATATCTATTCAATGCATAATTTAAAAATATTAAATAAAATAAACAAAGTTTATTTACGTTTCATTATATTAATTTAAATATTAAGTTATTGTCATATTTTTCTATTAAATAAAAATAAGGAATATAAACATACTTTTTTATAATATAACCATTAAAATTAATTAGTATATGATCAGAGGTACCTGAGGATGGTTTGCAAAATCTTATTTTCCGAAGGCAGCGATTTGCACAATTATGAGACGTTAATCATAGAACAGGTGACTTCTTTTTTTGTTTCTCAGTTATTTTATTAGGTAGTCATCTTCGTTGAGCCATAGGCGTTCAAATTACGCCTAATTGCGTCAAATGACGCCAGTTACGGTTCTGATGGGAAGCCAAATTTATGTTAGCCCAGGGCGCTCATATTTTTTAAAACGACCCTGGATTAGACAAGGTAATCGAAAGGATATTTCTTACGATTTTTACTTCTTTTATTCACTGATATACGACTAGTTGATAGATATAATTTAGGTCTAATCCTTTCGACCAGTTTAGCTATTTTAGCCACATAACATTTTAAACAAATTACTGTACAAGCAGTATTCGCTAGAAATGCTTAACAAATTTTCATTAATCAGGAATTGAAAAAAATTCTCAAGAGATTAATTCTTGATTTCAAATGTTTAGTACGTTATTTAAATAATTTTTTTAATTAATTTTTGTGTTAATGTTCCGTCTTTTAAACATATGAACTTTTAGTAGAAGGAAATAGTTTTATTTTCTACTGAAGCAGCTCACTTGAGTTAAAGAAGTAGCATGATCAGAATACTTTCTGTTTAAAAAATAAAGATTAATATAGATGATGAAGTTTGAGAATTCAGTGGTTTCAAACATGAAAAATCACTGGCATACCATAATCTGTGTTTAATTTTCCATCTTTCTTTTTTCAAAAATATGTACAAAATTATTCCTCTATCCAGTCTCAACTTTTAAATAAAAAAATCAATTCATCATTTAGTGTGCTAACAATATCAATGCATATCTTGTAATTCAGTTTCAAGATTTATTGAAAGATCTATGAGGAACAAGTTAGCCTGTAGATTTTCGTTCAAATTTTTAATTTCAAAAATCAATTTATTAGTGTGTTAATAGTATTAATGTATATCTCAGCATTTAACCGTTCCTTTATTTCTTTTATATTTAAAAACTATTTTTGTAAGGTTTAGTATAGTGGTCCCTGGTAGATAATAATTTATAATGTACATTTGCATCCATTTTCAACTTTTATAGTAGCAAATTAATTAATTAGTTAATGTGCTATCATCTATTAATACTGATGCGTATCTCAAAATTCAGCTGTATTCCTTATTTCATGAATTATTTAAAGAGTTTTATTGTACGCGTATTGGTCGCTTTAGGCTTCGGTATTGTCTCCCTATATCAGAGGTTCCCAATCTGTGGTACGCGTACCTCTGGGGTACACGAAGGACCAGTTGTTGGTACGTGAACTGAAAGTCAGCAAAGGCGGCACTAGAGAGCATATGGGGTTAAAAATGTTACAGAATTTTGTTTCCCGAAGTTTGTGTGAAAAGTAAAAGTGTGGAAGTACTAAAGCCTTCCCTCAAAATAAGGAAAAAAGAAAGCAAAAGGAAGTGTAATTTTTAGGCATCCTTATAAGTTAATGTGAAATTATTACAATAGTGGTTTCATTTGTTTTGGCGTTGAACTAATTCTATAGTAAAAATGGAATAAAATGTAAAATAAAAAATAAGACCTGCAAGTGTTAATAATTCAAGTCATTTGACTCTCAGACCTAAGCCCTGAACATTATTGGTAAAAATTCTTTGCATAGACGAATGATTAGAATGCGAAAATAAAGAGGCTAATCAAGGGTTACGCGAGGGAAAAATGGTTGGGAACCCCTGCCCTATATGAATAACAACTTAGAGCGAAAATTTTCATCCATTTCAACTTTTCATTCAATTAATTGGACGCTGTTTAATAACATTCGACTTTCAGTGAA
The DNA here is from genome assembly GCA_013235015.1 of Araneus ventricosus. Lineage (NCBI taxonomy): Eukaryota > Metazoa > Arthropoda > Arachnida > Araneae > Araneidae > Araneus > Araneus ventricosus. The sequence continues at coordinate 11,120 of BGPR01028028.1, forward strand.
TTATTTAAAATTCAATTAAATAACTAGTGTATGATATTCCATGTTTAATTTTCCATCTTTTTTTCAAAAATATGTATAAGATTACTCCTCCATCCAACAGTGACGTAATTTGATAGTTGGTCATATTTTAAATGAAAGCTTACACGATGTGTATTGTTATTCATTCTAATAATATAATCAATAATATCTAAAAGTTGCTTTTGAAAATTGCAAAATTTAAAGTAAACTTTCTTACCAAAATTTTCAATACATCTCTTCGATTAAACCTAAATATTATTTAAAAAATTAAAGTAACATCAAAAAACTTGAACTTCATTTTTTATCTATCTGTTAAATTTAATTTTCATTAAATTTTTAAGGGGACGCATTTCCAAAAAAATGACCAAAACAATAATTTTCATTTTATAATAATTTCGATGCCCTTATCATTCTACTTATTGTATGAAAATTTCAAATTCGTACCTTTAATATTTCAAAAGTTATTTAGATTTTTATTTACGATGATTTATGAAAAACATGCGCAAATGGCAACTTTAAATGGCTTTTTCTCCATGTAGGACTTTTCTGCACTTTCATGTTTCCAAAATGCTAAGGCTTTTTTTTCTTTTTAAGATAGAGATTTCAAATTTTTTTGTACACGTTTATAGTATAACAGTTTATAGTATATATAGTTTATATAAAGCTGTGCATGCAATAAGCATTCAGTTCCTAATTTTGTTTTATATGCGAGATATAAAATGATGAACTGCCTCATTTTATATCTCGCATATAAAACATTCCCCATTTTTCATCATATAATTCAGTAAAATATCTATATTTAATCGAATATTTGATAGATCTGAAAATCCGCGCACAGCTTTGTGTAATATATTTCAGGGAATGTACAAATAAAATTTTAAGCAAAAATATTGATATTTGAAAAAGTAGTAGGGATTTTTAAAAATTGAATTTTTCTTTAAAAAATTTAAATTTCATCTAAACAAGCGGATCAAAATTTATTTTTTCCTCTTCAATATGACTTTATATGATTGTTAATCCTCAATACTATCAAAAATTTTGAATAATATTTTAAATTTTAAAAAATGTTGAGAAGATAATGCGTCCCTTTATTATCGATACAAACTTAAATTATAAACATTATTATTCGATTCATAATTTACCATTTCAACCCACTGATTGCTTCAGCAAAATATGATTAAAATTATCACAAAAGCCAAAATATGCATTTGTTTGCCCTTCTGCAGAGCAAAATAAAACGAAGAAATATGTATTTAAACAAAATCATGCTGTTCCGAACAGACAGTCCTAGTTAATTTTTCAGTGACTTTAAAATTCGAAACTGCAACGGAAATTAATTCACTTTTTAAAACTATACAATAGAATTTTTTTACCTTTTAATTAAAGATGTGTAAATATATATAAATAAATAAAAAGGCCCAAGAAAAATTATTTTAAAATTTTATTTTTAGTTTATTTTTTCATTAAAATTAATTAATTAAAACAACATTATTTGTTTAACCGAAATTTCTTCACTAAAAATACTCCTTTTGAAATCATAAAATTTAAGTGATTAATTTTATAAATAAATGATTCAATTATTCAATATTAAATTAATCAATTTTATTGAATTACTAGCAGTACGCGCACGGCGTTGCCCATGGAATCAGGACTTTAACAAAATAAAAAAAACGCCCACAATGACATGAAAAAGTCTTGAAAACAAAATCAAAACAAAAGATACACATTTTTTTATTTTTCCTGCTTATTTTTTTTTCGCGCTACAGTACAGAGTACGTTAATCCAAAACAATATTGCAAAATTGGAAAGTGAAAATGATTATTATACAGCAAGCAAAATATAAATCAAATCCGAAAATAATAATCTAAGTAATTCATTCAGGTGAAGGTCGTGACGTATCCTGCGCGTCCGCCAATCAAAATTGGCATCAACGTTCCGAAGAGGTGCCGCGTGAGGAACTCGATCGAGAAAAATAACTCTCAACGGCCTAGAAAAAAATTAATTTTAAAAAAACGGGAAATGATATTTTAACCGTTCTTGTTTTAAATCCGACAGAACCGTTCTAGTTATAAGCTGAAAAAAATTGAAAATAATAGTGTTATTAGAAAGTCGGATGCAACAAATTTAAAAACAAAACTAACATTTAGATGTCAAAACTGACTATTTTTAAAAAAATTCTCAAAATTCAGTAATTTACGTTAGAAATTCAAAACTAACTTCATTAGAACGGAAATCGCTTGCTCTTTCCGATGGTCTATCTATTTTTGTCGTACAATTATTCAAAACCAATCTATTGAGAAATTAGTGCGAAAAATCAACCAAAACAACACAAAACGTTAAATAAAAAAAAATTCTAGATTAAAATTTAAAATTTCGGCTTCGAGGTGCATTCAGTCACCATTCCGACTACCTGTGTGGTAAATTTCATGGCTGTAAGTGCGATAGATTCGTCTGGACATCGCAGACAAACACACACACACAACACACACGCACACAAACATTGCCTTTTATAAGTATAGATTCAATAATAAAAAATGGTAATTTTAATCACTGCGGAGTGTAGTATTAAAATCAATTTTCTGGATTGCGTGAAACAAATATTGGAGTCCGCATGTAGAAGCCGCGGGATAGGGGGGGGGGTAATAATCGGCATCATTTTATCTCAAACGTGAGAAGAGAGTGGTAAGTAATTTTATTTAAATAGATATTATAAAAGGTAATAAATATAATTTACTTCTTTAAAAATCATGGCCCCAAATATTAAACGACATAATCAAATTTTTTTTAAATGATATGCGCAATTTTTAAATTGAGCCTAAAATAAATAACTAATTAATTTCGTTCTAAAGATTTAAATATTAACGTAATTTTAGATACTTTCACAAAATCTTATTAAAATGATTGCAAAACCGCAGAAGTTTATTTGTTTGCAGCCTATATTGCAAAAGAGAAGATAGAAAATGTAGTTAAATTGAAACTTAAAAACTACAAAAGACACGTATTAAAATCATTCCTCTGCGAAATTTACCTTAATTGGGACGTAAATAGAATTTCACATTTTCTACTTAAACAGATCATTATGCTGAAAAGAGAGAGAATCCAAATATTAATTTCTACATACAGCAACAAGAAAAGTAGCGGAACCGAAACTTGCTGCTCAATGACCTGCTCTCATTTGACTGATATTATCCAAAATGATTTTAAGAAAAAAGGTTTGAAAGCCAACGTGTTAAAAAATTTGTTCTGAAAAAATCAAACCCTTTCCACGTCGTGATTATAGTAATTAATCAATTAATGTTACATTATTATAAGATGTTCTGTATCCTTCCGATTATTTAAAATATTAATTATCCTAAAAAGTCGCTACACAAGCATTTAACGTTAGATAAGATAAATAAATTTTTAATCACGAATTAAAATAAAATTAAAAATTTTAGATTTATAATATGTAGTCATTCGTTTTTTTCTTCTCTACATTACATGAATTTTCTTAGATTTTCCAATTTTAAAACCATAATCCCAAAAATGGAAATACTTATTTATTTATAGATTTATTTGTTTAAATTTTATTAATTAAATTTATTTGTTTAGAACTATAATTACAAAAGACGGAAATATTTATTTGTTTTCAGTTCAATCACGTAAAAGGGAAAGAAAAAAATAATAATCCAAATTATGTTGTTCTGAATGCGAAAATTTTGTGAATATTAAACTTTAAAAGTTGCAACGGAAACAAAAGACATGTTTTCAAATCATTCCTCTACATAGCACGAAATTTACCTTAATTGGAACCCAAATGCATTTTCACGTTCCCTACATAAAACAAAAAATTATTCTAAAAGAAAGAGAGAGAGAATCCAGATATTAATTTCTACAAACAACTCAACAAAAAAAAGAAAGAAAGAAACAAGAAGCGGAAACAAAACCTTCAGACCGATGAATAGTACTCAGTTGGCTGATGCCATCCAGAAAGGTAAAAAACAGCGGAAGAAAAATGAAAAAAAAAAAAAAAAAAAAAAAAAAAAAAGAAAGGGAAGGAGGCTCGAATGCTAGCGTGTTGGAAAATCGGTTCTGAAAAAAATCACACCTTTCCCACACTTTGGCATACATTAATTAATCAGTGGTAGATTATTATAAATTGTTCTACATCTTTCAGACTATTTTAAATATCGTGAGCATATCACCATATAAGTAACCATTTTTAGATAAGTTAAATAAATTTTTAATCAAGAACTAAAAAAAATCTTAAAAATTCGTGATTGCCTTAAGTTTCTTACGCTGTTTTACATGAATTTAATTTAATAATATAGTTTTAAAACAATAATTACAAACAGATCTAATATTTATTTGCTTATAATTCCATAATATTAAGAAAAGAACTAGTCCAAATTACTTGATTCTATAAACACAAGAATTTTGTGAATGCTAAACTTTAAAACTGCAAGGGAAACAAAAATCGCCTTTTCAAATTATTTCTCTACATTGCACGAAATTTAAATTAATTGGAACGCAAATACATTTTCACAATCTCTTCATAAACAGATCATTATGCTGAAAAGAGAATCGAGCAAGAAAAACTCCAGATATTAATTTCTACAAACAACAAAAAATAAAACAAGAAGCGGAAACGAAACCTTCAGCCCGATGAACGGTGCTCAGTTGACTGATGCCATCCAGAAAGGTAAAAACAGCGGAAGAAAAATAAAAAATAAAAAGAAGAAAGGGAAGGAGGCTCGAATGCTAGCGTGTTGAAAAATCGGTTCTGAAAAAATCAAACCCTTTCCACTCCGTGGCAGGCGAGTGACTGACAGAGCAGCGGAGAGTTTGGCGAGCAAACCCTCTGGAAACCCCCCATTTTGTGGCAACCCTTAGCGGCGTGCTCTCGGCTTCGACCATCGTAGGTGTAGTGTGTGCAAGGAGACCAAAAGCAGTAGTGGGGGTCTTAGATCGAGCCGCAGTACCCTTTTTAGTGTAGTTAGGCCGTAGTTTTTTGGGAAACAACAAAAAATACAACCAAACAGTTGTGTGTCCGTTTAGTAGTGTGAACGTTCCTGCTGTGGAAAAAAAACAAATACAAACATACAAAGAAAAAATCAATATAAACAAACTGTGCGCCTTGTTGTTATTGTAAAAAATAATTATTCTATTTGAATATATACATATATATATATATATATATTTGATTATATATATACACTACGCACTTTTTTGCCGGCAAAAATTAGTCCAAGTATAGTTGACTGGACAATGGAGAATGAAGCACATCAAAATTGTACCAGTAACCCAGGCCAAAATGATGCCGCTCACGACCCCGGGTATGTAAACAAAACTTCATTTTTTTTCCACCTTTCCTTTGTACCTCTTCTTTTTTCTTTCTCACTCTCTTTCTGTCCTTTTCGATGTCTTTGTTGTGCTTATTTTTTTTTTCTCTACCATCACTCTTTTGTCTTAATCCGTTCGTTGCTTTAAATATTGCGCTCGCTTTTAAATTTGATAACCAGATGGATCGTTGTTGCTTGTTTCCTTTATTTTGATTTGATGTGATGACAGATTACGTCAAGTTGTGATTGTTTTTTCCCCCATCATGCCCTTTCAGTTTCATCTTTCGCCCAAATGTTTATTATTTTTAAGTGTGTTAGTGTGTCAGATGTTGGATAACCGGTCCCATCGCGCAAACTATAGATTCACTCTTTCGTGTGCACTTGAAAAAAGTTGTTCAGACGTTTCATGCCGAACGGCTTCTTCGCTGCTGATAACCTTCGGTTAAGTGAAGTTAACTCCCGATGAAGGATTCCGTTGTGGTGTTCCGAAGCTATTCTTTTGAAGATGACGGAAGAAAAAAAATAATAAGATATGAGTTTTTATTCTATAAAGGCATCTTTGATCGATTCAACGTAGAAGTATTTTCTCGAATGTAATTGAACTTTTTATGCTTCATTCGAAAATAAGTCTACATCAAAATCTTAAACAATTACGTTTTGTCAGATATTACACGAAAAGTGAGATTCGAAGATTTTGGAATCTATTTTCTAAAGTATAGCGAAAGTCTGTGATGTTGATCAAAGTTTGGATGACCGATTATTAAACAATCACGTTTTGTCAGATATTACACGAAAAGTGAGATTCGAAGATTTTGGATTCTATTTTCTAAAGTGTGGCGAAAATCTGCGATGTTGATCAAAACTTATAAACATTGTTAGTTTCGTGATTGTTTAGATGACCGAATTCATCGTTTTCTTCAATATATTTTAGAAATTTTTCCATGAAACTTAGGATATTTTCATACTTTTGTCACTTAAAGAGCTTTCCACCGAAGGTTTGAACCTATCTACTGAAAAAGAAAAAAAATCTCTTTCATTTTTTTCGAAATGTTTAAATTATGTTCGTTGAGTAACGATCAAATGTGTTGTGCAATGTAATTGTTTAAATATCTTAAATTATTTCAAAACTAGATGTATTCTCTTTCATAGAAGTAAATTACCATAACTATAGAATCTATAAAAACTTTAGAGTATGAAAATCTTAATTTAATTTTTTTATTAAACCCAATTCTCTAGTAGGAAAATTTTATAATAATGTCCTTACATAGTAACTTCAGTGTTTATTAAATAACGTTGTATCATTTGCAGAATATTATATGTGAAATCTGGCACAACGATCTTGAAATGCATTTTCTGAAAGGTGACGAAAATCGGTGAATGTTGATTGAAA
>BGPR01028029.1:430-20273 GCA_013235015.1 Araneus ventricosus
CTATAGGTTTATAGCGCTCTCCACTTGTTTTTGCGTGTTTTTTTTAACTTATTGTACCCTGTCGGTTCCTTGGTGTGGGATTCTCTCGGCGCCCTATGGCAGCTATTGGTCCATTGGCCCCGACAATAGATGACTGTTCCAATTCCCGAGTCTCTCCGCAGTTCTGGAAACCTGTTGCCACGTTGTCATTGCCCTAACGTTGTTTAGATTTTTTTGGGGGGATGGGGCTATGCATTCTACTTTTTGACCTTGATTTTATTTTTAGACCACAAAATTTCATTCCGTTTCCTCTCCCACTGGCCGTTTTTATCCTGTATAGGACATAAAGTAATTTTTAACTTGCGCAGTTTTACTCAAAAAAACATTCTGTAACTGATAATTTGATATTCCCTTATACGCGGGACGTGCATTACCGTTGACTTACGGAATTTATTCCTCTCTATCTCAGAAGTAATTTTTATTATTATTATTAATTTATGTATTTTTAATTCTATGTTTGGTACAGTTTCTATCTGTGTTTTGTGTGGCGTTTGATGTGTAATATTGTTTGTGTATGTTTTGTTTTTATATTATGGGGTTTCAAAATATTTGACCTTTTTATATATCTGATTTTTACTGCTTTTTCTGCGTTTATTTTTTTGTTTGTTTCTTTTTCAATACTTATCTGTTTTTATATATTTTTACTGTTCCTTGTTTGCCCGAGCAGTAATTCAAGCTATTTTCTCCCCACCGAGGTGGGTCGAACCATGTTTACACTCCCAGCTCTCTTGTATTTAAAATTACTGCCCCTGTTCGGGCAATGCCTGTATCATTTTTTTTTATTGTACCCAATAAATCCCGTCCTCCACATGCTGGTGGAGGTCTCCCCACTGGTCCTCTACCGGCCTTACAACCTTTTTGGGTAGGCCGGGCCAGTGTGGGTATTTTTTGCGCCACACCAACGGGAGGACGTTTGGCCACTACGTATGATTTAGCGTGCAACAGGCCCCATACACGGCGGATCTTCAGTGGAATCGGGTTTCGAACCTGCAACCCTCCGGTCCCTAGGTCGAGACCATACCACTAGGCCACCGCGGCCTCAGAGATCTTGACTGATAATGGTGTTTTTATGGTCACTGAACCCGAATATAATCTCGAGAAACCTCTATAACACACTGTTTTTGAGGAACACTACTCGTAATTGCTTACAAGTACATAGAAAATGTCATTGAAATATGTCGGATCTTGTGTCAAAAATACTTTCAGAAAAAATTTATTGCCATCCAAGAAGATAATGTTTGGGTTTGAAATGCTCTTACAATTATAATTTTCATAAATAAAAGGCTGTATGTCAAAAATTATAACAGACGTTTTTGGATCGAGAATCCTGCAACGCAAATACGATTCAATGCATGAGCCGCTTTGTAAGGACAGATGTTTCTGTTTGGCAACACATGGAAGCTTTTGCCAAGATGGTGATGTGATATTTTGTAATGATTTTGACTCGTTGTTTAAGGCTCTAGAACTACAATATAACCCTCAAGAATGGCGTTTGTTTATAGACTCTTCAAAGGTAAGCTTAAAAGCAGTTCTGTTACACAATGGTAACAAGCATCCTTCCATTCATGTAGAATGTAGCCGTTCGTATGAAAGAAACATACGGAACCTTGAAGCATATGTTGTCCAGTATTGAGTACAGCAAGCATTCTTGGAATATATGCGCCGATTTGAAAGTGATTGCCGTCTTAGTTGTATTGCAAGCAGAGTATACCAAATTTTTTTTTGCTTTCTGTGCCAGTGGGACAGTAGGGACAGAAAAAAAGCACTACTACCAAGCGGCAGTTCCTCATACCAAGTGTGAAGAATGAAGAGAACGAACCACTAGTTGCCTCAGAAACAATTCTCTTGCCTCCATTGCACATCAAATTAGGGTTGATAAAGAATTTTGTTAAAGCGATGGACTGTGGAGGAAGTGGATTTCAGTACTTAAGTCTGAAGTTTCCAAAAGTTAGTGAAACAAAAATTAAGGAAGTCATACTTGTTGGGTCTCAATTTAGACAACTAATGGAGGACCCGGTGTTTGAGAGTAAACTGACTAAGAAGGAAGCAGCAGCATGGACATTGTTTAAGGAGTTAGAAGAAAACTTCTTCGAAAATCACAAAGCGGGAAACTAAGATAATAATAATAACAATAACTTGCTTAAAGGCCTGCAAAACCATGGGATGCAACATGTCGTTGAAAATCCATTTCTTGCACTCTCACTTAGAATTCTACCCTGAAAACCTTGGACCAGTAAGCGACGAGCATGGTGAACGGGTCCATCAGGATATCTCGAATATGGGAGCTCGTTACTAAGGGAAATGGAATCCCAAAATGTTAGCCGACTATTTTTGGACATTGAAAATGGATATTCCTCAAGCCAAGCACAGTCCAAGTACACAAGAAAGTGAAGGTTTGTAACATTTTAATATGCCTGTGTAAATATTGCAAGTTGAATATGATTTCCTAATGTATATAATAAGAGTTACTACGTTGCTCAAAAACTATGGGTGATTGAAAAAAACGGTTAACAGATTTGAAATCAGGGCACAAAAATGCATAGGTATAGCTCTTTCTTTCTCAAGCAACATGAAAAAAAAATTTTTTTGTTGTCCAGTGTTACCGGAGATTAATATGTATTCAATTACCAGCTCTCTATTTCGTATAACACATTTCATAGGATTGCATTTTTAGGAAGCTAACAAGCGTGTTAACATGAATTACAAGTGTATTTAAATACATTATGTGGCATTTGTGCTTGGCAATCAGCAATATAAGACAAGAAAATTTATTAACTTCGTTAAAACCGTCACCATAACTTAATCAATTTATTTCCATTGTGATAGAACATGAAAAGAGTCATCTTTCAGAAGGATTCTGATGCTTTATTCTAACACAAAAAGTAAGATTAAGAACGTCATGCTTTGCACAGAAGTTTTGACTGATTAGCTTTACAGAGAAGGTTGCTCGCCATACGAGAAATCATAATTTTTATGAATGTCTTGGAAACATATCCTCTGAAGCAGGCACAGAAACTAATACACAATTCATATAGGAATTACAAGAATAACAAAAAACTCAGAGTGGTCAGGGAATGTTTGTGCATAGTTTATAGGCATTTATTTCACTTGAATTAATCTAAATTAATTTGGCAAGTTTCTCATAAAAATTATTACTTTTTAAAACTATAACTGGTGTAACTTTTTTAAACTTTAACTGGAAGTGATATAAGTTTCATTCAGCTTGGAAAAGAAAGGCTTTACAATACTGCAAATGTTGTCCACAGATCCTAGTGTTTGAATTTTTATGTAGCTTGATGATGACCAACTGGTGACACGTATTCACTCGCTTGCGAATATCAGTTCTAATTTGCCGAGACGAGAGAACAATTTGAACTGTTCGCTGTCCACGGTCTGATTCAAGAAGTTTTGAAACCATAACAAAAGTCACACTGGTTAAATTCTTTTAATCTGCGGAATTATTTTCGATTTTTTTATATCACCTTATTACATAAACTTCGCTTAGCAACGCCTGGAGTCATACATAGAAACGTTGACATCGACTGACAGTTCACTCAAGACATTTTTTTCCCATAGTGGTTGTTATGACGTAACGAACTTAGCGACCCCAAAATCATCTACCAAAGGTCACAAAAACGAGTCAAAGAATGATGGAAGAAAAATCGATATACTATAAGATAAAGGAAATCACGGTTTATATGTTTTTGAAAATAATGTATTAAAACGAAGTATAATCAAAATTTTACTAATCAACTTTGATCATTACAAATTTAACTCTTTAATCCCGAGGCGACTTTTTCTTCTTGCCGATTTAAAACAGGGAGTTTTGGGGAGGAAGCGACATGAATTGGACTCTCCCAACGTGGGTGGTTATTTACCCCACCCTTCCCTTAGGCGCAAGGAAATGGGCTGTGGTTGGCAACGATAATTGGAAGTTTTGATTCCTTTATCACAGTTCACATACTAGAAAGGAGGAAATTTTCACATTCTAGAACAGGGGGAAACGACGTATAACCGAAGCTTCTGTAGTGTTGTTATTAGGAAAGGGTTTAGAAGATAAATATTAATTGCAGTAACTATATAAAAGAAATTATCCTTATTAATATTTCTCTATGTTTTTATTTGTAATTTGGTAATTATTAACTTTGTTTATAACATTCTGTTTACATAAAAGCCCATTTGTTTAATAAAATACTCGTTTATCTTATCTTCAAATCATAATTTTTTCTCTTTATAGATATTTATAATTTAAATATGAATTATTTAATATTATTTTCCGTATTGTCGATAGTATAACAATTGGTAATTAGCATTATGATATCTTTTATAGAATATTATATCATAAAAGATATATTTTAATTAGTCAAATTTCTGACACGATAAAGAAATTGTTCCTGTCGCAAATTCTCATTATTGCTATGCTAGATAAATTAAGATATACTGAGATATGATTTATAATTTATGAATGAATCATCGCGATATTACACTTGATATTGTTCATGATATATACACATAGAAGATTATTTACTAATTATGGGTAGGAAAATAAGAAGCATAAAAATGCAAAGATACCATAAATTCATTAAATGGACTCTTTATTTGTAAACATATACAAATAATTTACCCAAATAAATTGATTATTATAAATATAGAAATTTTATCGCTTTTCGCATTTCATCGAAAATTGAATATTGTATAAAAGAAGCAAGAAGTGTGAAGATTGAGAATTTAACACTAACCATATATTATAAGAAGTTTTGCTTTTTTCCTTTATTGCATCTAACTTTATCTATCCGCAAGTATTTTTATATCCGTTCTCCTTCTCAACTAAGTCACGGGGTGTCTGCTTGAAGCTAAGCACATGACACATATAAACCTTTTCACATAACAATGTTGAATAAAGCAGAGTTTAATAAAAACTTGATATCTTTTCTCTATTCTAAAAAAATGCAAGAATGTAACTTGACAGTGTGATAGTAACTGACATGATTATTGGGTATTCTGATTCATTATTAGGGATAATATGATCATGGGTTAGTCCACGAGTGCATACGTGTTAGTTTCCGTTGGAAGTTACAAAAGAGTGTGATCTTTTATTTTGTTTTGGCTTCATTGGAAGTGTACAATTTTCACATTACCAGAACATAAACCATAGTTAGAACAAGTTATTTTCTTTATTGTAAAATACCCAGTAGGATATTGATATAATAGTAGTTATCTTAAAACATGCAAGCAAACAAATATTGAATATTTAGATATTGAAAAAAGCATAAAAATATATAGACTGCATAAAAGGGATATTTATATATTCGTTCAGAATTAACTTTATTTCAAAGAATAAATTCTTTAAACAGCTCAAATATAACCATTCCTTACGACCTTTATATATAAAGCACCCGAATTTGTTAATAATTTTTTTTTTCAAAATGCAAAATCGTTGCATTTAGAAGTAATCACATTGCTGTTTACTTCTGATTTTGAGGGAAATAATTTTCTGAATATTCACATGATATTCAGAAAATTCTGAATTTTCTGAATATCCACAGATTGAACAATAACAAAACTAAATGAAAATTATTAAGGAATAGGCTTAAAAAACAAGTGCAAACTGTTCCAAACGATATATTCATCATAAAAAATAATGTTTATAGTCGTTTGTTAATTTTTTATATTAATCACTTTGAATAGTTCCCAAGAAACAATATTCGTGCTTATGAATCAATCGGATTTGGTGATGATGTTATTCGAGCAAACATTTAAAACTATTATTATGATGACATTGAGTAAAAATGTCAAGAATTTGTCAAACACCTAAATGTTATTTTACGCCTTCAAAACGTAAAATTATGTGAAAAGTCAGATTTACCGCAGTTGTAGGGGAAACTAGAGATACTTCAGCCATAGGGATACCTGAGTCTACGCGATGTTTTCAGATTGTGAGATAATTGGTAACTTGTGTGTGCAATTTTTATTGGACTTCCGGTCATATAGCCAATTGAAGTGGGTTTTCATTCCAATCAGAAAGTAGGTAGGTAAATATGTTTCGGGGGTCCAAAAGCAAATTTTCAATTTTTAATTCCTCAGTGGATTAGAAGTTTATGATTGAAAATAGATGAATTAAATTATTTCTGAGTTTTAAGCATATTTCGAGTTTTAATTTGATATATGACATTATGCGGTATTTTAATTTTAAGTAGTTTAATTTTTAAATTATTTAGAAAAAGTCAAGTTAGGGATACTTGACCCTAAAAAGTTAGGGATACTTGACCCTAAAGAATTAGGTATACTTGACGCTATCAAAAGCTATTGCAGCTTCAATGTCGTAGCCGACCGAAGTACATTTTGTGGTTGGGATAAGTTTTTTGGTGCGTGGTGATTGTCGGCAATATGAGAACTCAAATATAGAGAATTGTTTAAAAAAATTGTTAATAATTCTTTTTAATGTGATAATTTCGAATATTGTAAATAATTATTTTAGTAAGAATTTTAAAAAGAATTGAAAGACTATTGACTAAAAATTTAAGAAGTATTTTTTCCTCGTCTGAGGAAGACAGACTTATTTATTTATTTATTATTTTAATAAAAATCGTTTGCTCGAACTATTTGTAATCGTTTGGTTTTATTTAAATTTTCGCTATTTCTGTTGAGTTCTTTCTTTCCTGAATTGAATTTTCTCCTAAAATATATTTTTATTCGTTTGCTTTTATTTTTCTTTAAATATTAGAAGAACCAAGTAAGTCTATTAGCGTCTCATTTCCTTGTTTTGTGGAACAATTTTTATATCTTTTTTTGCGTTTTGATGCTACGACGTTTTTTTTTTAATTTTCCAAAATCGACAAATCTTCAACACGCTAATGATGTTGCTAGGTTTCCAGTTCCCTTGCAGTATTTCTTTCGATTAAATTAAATCATTATTTTAATTGTGTATAAAACTTTGAACTAATTTAATTTAATAACTAGATTTAATGTAATGACTTAACTAGTTTAGTTTATTAGTAAAAACTACGATTTATAGTAACCATATTATTTAAATTTTAATATTAGTTTCATTAAAATTATTTGATAATAAAGAACTTTTTTTAATTCAGTATATAACCTAATATCTGAATTTCGCGTACATACAAATTATCAAAAGAATTTAAGTACGTTTTGCATGTAGGGTCATGTTTCCCTAACCTTGGGGTCAATATCCCTAAGATTAGGGACACTTTTATAAAATGTATTTATTTTTTTATTAAATGAGATATCAATTTAGCATATGTATACATCTCATTCTTAAAACCAAATCTTTTTATGACACTAAAATTGAAATATTTGAGAAATATAAAAAAAAATAAAAGTAGGGTCAAGTATCCCTAGTTTCTCCTACATCTTATGCCTATGAAAATATTGAAAACATACACATCCAAATTGCTTCAGCTTTATTAAACCATTATTTTTAAATTTCTTCTATGAAACGCATTCAACACCAAAACTTAAATTTTTTAAATTGTCTATAATCACTTAAAGGAGTAAAACTGCTTGAATGAGCTAGGGTCTCAAAGGGAATGATGGTCAAAGATAATGGAAAATATATAACTTAGAAAAGCTACTATTCTTCATCAAAATGTTCCTTTAATTTATAAGCGTTTTCGGGAAAAAATTTGCTTCTGTTTAAACATGACACTATTTTTCTCTTCAGCGTTTTTTTAAATATTTTTTTTGTGAATTTACTTTTCATTGCACTAATAGTAAATTCAAAATATTCAGAGAAATTGATAAATCGCTTAAACAATTGCAAAAATTTCTTCCAAGCCAAGACTTTTTTATATAACTTGAAATTTAATTTCAAAACAAAATCAAACAAAATAATTGAGTAAAGACTAATTTTGTACTTTTAACAGAGCATCTAAACACCCTGGAAAGCAATTTTTTTTAAAATCAAAACTTACTGCCGTCTCAAACTATTATTCGATTCTAAGTAGTTTTCTTTATCATTATCTTGCATAATTTATTATCGATTTTCATTTTATTTCTCAATTTTTTTCTTGAGGTATCGATGGAATTTAAAAGCGCGCGCGGGAGAGAGAGAGAGAGAGAAAAGCAAGCTGCAAAATATAAGACATTTGCAGAAATGTGTCTCAACTATATCGCTGCGATCAATCTATGTTTGTGTCAAACAGATGCAGTTTAAATTGAATTAAGCAAATTCTGTTTTGTATCTGAATCGAAATGTAAATTTTCCGTTAGCTAGACAATAGGTCTGAAATGTTAAGCATATGTTTAGTGTTTCTTTTTGAGTTATCTGATAGAAAAGACGTTTCAGAAAATAAAACAGAGGTTATTTTCTGTATCTGCTGATACTTTTGGGTCAGAAAGACTTTGGAAAATTTGCTTCGAAATACACCCAATTTTGACTGAGAAACATAAATTATTAATGCTCTCTAAGTCCAAAATATTTATTATTTTAAAATATATCAAACATTATTTAAGAAATAAATAATCTAATAGAATATTTGGGACTAGATAAGATGTGGGATAAGATATAAAGGTTTCTTTAAAAAGTGATTTCGCTTGCAGAGCTTTCAAACAAATATACGAAACTTGCAGAATACGTGACAGTAAGCCATGGAAGTATTACATTAAAATTAAATGCTTTGAAATACTTACGAGGAAATACGAATACTTGTAGTAAATAATTTTTTACTCCGCATGCGTGAAATATGGCATAATTTTTCTTTCATAAATTTAAAGCCAGATATATAGGGCAGCTTATTCAAAAATTCCAGTTGAATACCTTTAAGATTCAGAAGGATATCGGGATTTCAGTGTGGTGAATTTCAGAAGCACTATAAAGGAAGCTTAAGTATGAGTGTTTTTCCACAACCTGATACGAAACTTGAATTTTCGAATCGCTATATAGAACTGTATAAAGGTTGAGAATACTCTGATTACCCATATACATTTATAAATGAAGCATATAATTTAAGTTACAATAAATTAGTCATTATAAATAACAAAAATGTCAAATTGAGAAACAGCTCTCATCATTTAGCTTCTCTTAGAGTGCAATTGAAATTCATCTCTCTGAAATGCCGATATATTTCTGAATCTTAACGGCATTCAACAAAAATTTTTAAATAAGCTGTCCAATATATCTAGTTTCAAAATTATAAAAGAAGAATTTTTTTCGCGCAAGAGCAATTAAAAATTATTTTCTTGAGAATATTCTTCAATTGCTAATATTCGAAGTATTTACTTCAAATTTTAATACTATGCTTCTGTAACGTTATCCCAAGTTTTTTGTAAGATTTTGTGTAATTTGGCTGATAACTCTCCAAGTTATCAGCAAAAAACACGCGGAAAAATTTGGGAGTTTTAAAGAAACCTTCGTATCTGCCGAAATATCCATGCAATTTTTACAAAAATTCATTTAAATATGCAAAGCAAACAAAACCATTAGTGAAAGTTTTAAATCATTAAAAGATTTCTGTGAAAAAGGCTCAGCAAAAATAGCTCCATTTTATCAATTTATGGGTGACAGAATCTCCATTATAAAATGTAAATTTCCATGATTGTATGCCACACGATTCTCCACAACTGATTTTGAACTACTGTTTGCGTATTAATTCCAAATGTTTCCCATTTTACAAAATGGTCATTAATTTTTGCATACCAGTGTAAAACTGTTTTTTTTAATCTCGAAACTGATAAACTTTTGAAACTAGTTTGCTTGAGGAAAACAAAACATATCGGTCGTGTTTTTCTTTTTGAAAACCATTTATTTATTACAATAAGGTGTATTTTTTATTCACTTTTAATTATGTTCATATTCTATCAAATTGAGTATGTCCTAAAATCTGTGATTCGTTGGTTAGTTCAGAAATTAAAATAAAATCAAAATTGTTGCCGATCTTCACTAATGGGCAAATGATACAGTCTGTTACTATCTTAAGCTTATAAAGATACGCAAAAATATATTAAATTTAAGGTTAAATCTGTATATTTCAAAGGAACCTCACATTTTGTATAGGGATACATGTAATCTTTTCTCGAATTTTTCTAAAAAAATATTTTCAAAGATTTTTTTAATGAATAGAAAATTAAATAAGGAATAAATTGCCAGTTTCTTCTTTTATAAAATAGCTTCCAATAAGACTGTTTTACTGTATATTTCGATCAAAACATTTTGAAAAACTTAAATGAAAATGAAATTATAAGTTATATCGAATACCTAAATATTAATTTTGGTGTTATAAAACTGAGATGCTTTTTGAAAGAAAACATCATTTCAGAGAAATATAAAACTTATTTTTGCAATAAATTATGATTTGCATTTTATTATCAGAATTTTATCATCATTATCCAAACTTGTTTTATATGCTTTTTGCTTACAAAAATTTCTTCCTAACGAGAAAAAGTGACTGGAATTGCTTTAAAATGTTCTAGTTTTATTTCTAACCAAAATTCAAATTCTTTTTTTCTAATGAACATCACGTAAAAATATACGTTCCGGCATTTTCTGTCAAATTTTTAAAGATTTTGTTTCTTTCTTTTCTCTTCACTCTTCCGAGCTTTCTTCTCAATTTTTTGAATATAGATAATTTTTTCTATAGATTTATTTTTATTTCCTTTCAACCAATTCTTAAGCTGAGGAAAATCATATAATTGACTAGAAATGTCAAGGCTGTATAAAAATATAATTAAAAAGGAATTGAACTTCCCTGTTTCAAAGACAATCTTCTTACATTTGAAAGAATAATTTTACAAGCATAACGTTCCACGATTTAGACAGAAATTATTTTATAATTTTTGACCAAGAAAATAATTCTCGAGAAAATTGGTTTTATTAAAGAGAAATTTGCCAGCTCACTTCATAAAGAACATTTTATCGAAACTCTCACCACTAAATACTACAAGATAAGGCGTTACTACAAGGCTAATACTACAAGAATAAGGCGTCAGCCCTTTCAAATATTTGAGAATTGGCAATCATTGTTTTACATATCGCTTTTTAAGGATCATAGAGGTGAAACTCCGAACATTTGATTTTCGATCTTGAAATGGCACACCTAAATTACAGCAGACGCGCTTATGTGAGATATACTCCAGACAAGGATATTGTTTTATATCCCTTTACAAGAGGGCGCTACGCAAGCATGGAATATTGGCCATTCTTCCAGCTCCTTCCGACGAACTGTTTGTCATCGTTTGGAATCGAGGCGTTATTCGGACTCTGAGAATCTGCTATTTGTATTTTAGAGACAGGTGTGACCATTTAGATATGTTTTGGTTGCTTTTTCTCTTCTTTTTTGCTTTAAAAAAATCTTTATTGTTTAGTAAAAAGTGTTTTAAATAAAAATTATTTAAAATAATTGTACTTATTAATCCCCACCCAATTACAATATAATTTTAATAATTACCCTCTTGATGATTAATATTTTACAATAGCTTATCTAGAAAATTCGCGTGAACTTTCATGTTGGTATAGAGCTCGAGCCTGATGGAAGGTTTACCTTTATTCAAGTGCTGGGGAGGCGAAAGGATATCTTAACTGCTTGCCTCTAGAATGTAACATGCGTAGTATAGAAAAAAATTATCACTAAAAGAATATTTTCTCCAGATGATGAATTATGGACTTCCACCACTATGTTTGGCAGAATGAAAATTTGATTATAATTGATTAATTCTTTATTTAAGGATACTGATAGAAATGTCATAACCTATAAAACCGTTTATATGGTATTTCTACGCCTATGACAAAATGAATAGCAACAGTTGCACAATAGAATTAGGTCAGCAAAGATTTAGCCGAGAATGTATTCTCCGAGATATTACGCTGCTGAATATTTAGTTACCGGAAGCTACTCCTGGTAAATAAGTTAAAATGTTCTAAGCTAGTTTATATCATTGTATAGCTCGAACATACTTTTGCGTTCAATGAAAGCCACTGAAAATGTTTTACGTATGAGGAACCACAAGGATGCTGAATCGTCTTTGAATTGATGTATGAATAGGAAGTGTATTTATTTCTTATTATTTTTATAGAAATTTTTTAGACATTGCGAAAAACGACCAGATTGTGGAAGTTTTTTTAAACTAAAAAAGTATTCCATGTGTTTTTTATCAGTGATAGTTGGTTTTCTGAGAAACTCTCTTAAAATTCAGTATACAGCTTTTGGAAAACAGTTAGGTATCTTGCTTTGGGTGATAATAATTAGAAAAGCTCTCAGGAACTCGCTGTATATATTTAGTATAATTCCTAAAATTATATTAAATGCAGGTTTATATCGTCGGAAATATTTATCCCGTTTCAAATTTTCTGTTCACATATGGCATGCCTTTCAAACATAAAAATTCGTCCTTTCTGAAGTTCGAAAATTTGCGTGCATTTGTTGATGATAAAAATGGTGTCAAAATCTGCGACTGTTTTACAGAAAAGTATGCTAACTCTGGTTTAATTGTTAGTGTAACCATGACTAATGTATGTACATGAAAGACTATATTTAGAAGTAAAGCAGACTTTGTGTTTACTTCTAAACATAAACTCATTCATGTACATTGAACAGCTATACTTAGGGTAGCAAAACTTGAAATTTGGGACCAATCTATTCACATTTAAATATTTATATTCAAAATTTTTTAATGAGTACCTTTTCATTCAAGGTTGGAAATTCATAAATTAATTGAAAAGTAATACATTTCAAAACTAGAGCAAAAGTTCAATATAAAAACGCTTTATATTTGTAAGCGTATTTAATATTATGCCAGACAAAAGCATGACTGCAACATAATTATTGTATATCAGTGTATGATATCAGGCAAGTGGCAACAGTAAGATGTTGCGCTACTTTGAATTTGATTTTTTAGAAATAGTCGAGAGAGAGACGATTACGATAAGTGATGAATACGGTACTATTGAACGAAGTTACGTTGTATGCAGTTACGAAGTGTAATGGTTGTGCTTAATAAATGTTGTTTTGTTTTAAAAGAAGTCTTATGAATGTCAATCGAGAATCCAACATATTTTCTTTCAAACATGCCGTCTTCTGTTTTCAAAAATTAAGCGTCTCCAAGAGTTAACAAGTGTGAACCTTGAAGCAAGTTATTTATTGAATACCCTAAATAAAATAAATGAAGCATAAAAAGGTATTTAACAAATTATAATGCTTAACTTTTGTTCCTAAGAAAATATATTCAATTAAATGTTTGATGGAAACTTCAATAAGACAGGATTCTCTGTTCTCAAAGATTAAAAACTATTTTGCTTGAAGTAAATTAAAACTTATCCTATTTTCATCACATGAAATTTCTTCCCTTTTTTCATATGTAGCGTCTGAACTTAAAAAATTCAACCGGAAATTAGACGTCTTAGATAATTTGCATGCAAATTAGAAGAATTACCAGATAAAAGCACTCTTTTAGTTTTGATGTGAACGATCAGAAACAAACAAAGGCGGGAACGCTCACTTTTATCTTTAAGCGTAGGAATGCAACTTGAATTTATTTTTACTTTCTTATATAACCATTTTATATTATGTGGGTTTTTCACAAAATAAAAAATGGAATCGGAACCTTATTTATATCCGTTTTTTTATGTTCTTCCTGTTATGCTGAGAAGTTTTCTGAATTTATAAACGTTTTTTTTTTTAATTCACTCCTGAATTATTAATGTGTGAGAATTCTTAATACGCTTCGCTTTTCTTGAATACATTGAAGTGATCAGCATTACAAACTATTTTTTGATAAAGAAACATTGCATGAATACATTGAAGTGATCAACATTACAAACTATTTTTGATAAAGAAACATTGCAATCTCGGGTATTTATTGTTTTCTTAAATTTCTAAATGTTACGATAAGTTTGCTCAACACATAATCTGGATTATAAAAAAAGTCTACATTCATTAGAAACTATTGATTTAAAAGTAATAATTTTTAGGATATTGTTTTCGCAACTGAGATAATTCAATCTCTCGAGTAAAATTAGAAAAATATTTTAATTTAATCAATTTGTCTTCAAAATTTAAAATTATTATTTCACTGTTCTCTAAAATAGTCCTATTTTTGATTTAGAACAAACACAATGGTATATATACTTGATAATCTTTATCAGTACGCTTAAGTGTATTACATTTCATCTCTGAAACGAAATTGTTTTTAAGAAAATTACTATTCTCATCTCTCGTCTAAAAATCTATTTACCATTCTCATACGCAGGAAATCCAAGTGTTCATCAGTTGCACAAATCAATTAAGTTCTCCTAGAGAATTGTTTCATTCATCACCTAAGTAGCTTAACTTCCAGCGGATGAAATAATATAGGGCATGTTTCATCATATAAACATGAAATAATGTGCGACTGTAAGAGGTCTGACACGCTTGGGGTATATTTAGTAAACTTGACCTATCACTCAACGTGCTGAAAGGGATTTAAATTCAGTGACACAAATGATCAATGGTTGTGAAATGGTAAGTTTACAAAATACCTTCAGGCATTTAATGAACCTAGAAAAAGATTTTATTCATCTATTTGTATTTCATGCCTCGTAATTACTTTTGTTTATTAGTGGTACAAGGTATTTCACGATTTGCGTCTTTCTTGTGCATATATTTTCCTACACGTGCAGTACCATAAATGCTGTAGAAATGCACTGCAAACCCCAAGAAACTAATATGTCAGTCCTCTAAGTTTCTTGTAGATGGAATTTCTTTTCTATCTTTTTTCAGAATTCTCCGCTGTTTTTATAAAGGTCTACAAATCGAGTTTCAGGACAGATTTTCGTTTTGCTATTCCTTATATATTTTATTTAAGGAGCTAAAGATACTTTCCTTTTCTTCACATTCGATGTAAAAATTCTTGTTGAAAAAACTTAGCGAAAATTTTACGCTCGAGAGTGGAAGTAGTCTTCAATTTTTTATAGCATCAACTCTTTGGTTAAATTAGCTGAAAAAAACGTATTTTCAAGAAACGAGAAACAAAATTAGATGGAATTAAACAAGAAAAAGCAACTCTCAACATGAAACTATGATCTTGTATCTCTTCTTTTTCAATGCGAATCATTTACACAATTCTCTACTGTTATAAGTATTAACAAAATTACAATTAACTGTCTGCTTTTATCAGTATTACCAAAATTGCAATTGATTGTCTGCTTTTATCAATATAAACAAAATTATAATTAAATGTCTCTCCATTACCAAAATAATTCAAATGCTTTACTGGTGCCAACCTCGCCAACACATTGAAACCATTAAATTTTAAGTACTCTTTTATAAGGATAAAATATTAGAAGATATAAGCGGCGATTGTAATATAAGTATCCATGGTGAAGGCGCATGCTAGTAACTCGGGTAATGAGCTCGCTGACCATTACGCCAAAACAGCGACCACTCCAGATGATGAAATGGATATTCCGGTTTCCTATTCTTACGTTCAATACAAAATTAAAAGAACTACGATAGAATAATGGGAAAAATATTGACTTAATGATGACTCCGAATCAGAGAGACATATTAGAGTGTTTGTTGAGCATGTGGATACAAAAATTTTAATTAAAAATAGATTTTTAATATATTTTCTAACTGGGCATGGACCATTTCCTTACTATCTTAATTGTTTCAAAATCCTTAATTCACCACTCTATCTGCAGGAAAATAGGGAATGCAGATCACTGTGTTTTTTATTGCATCCACACAGAAAGGTATCATCTTAAAAAACCATCAAATAATTTTAAAAGAGAGTGGTTTAAATCTTTACTCTTTAACAAAAATGAAACTTAAAATTCGAGAGATATTCCTTATAAGTGATAACATATTCAATAGACTTTCCCAAGTGTATCATGTGCATACCTTATTTTCTTTGTTTTTCCTTTTCTAAACTGCGTTACAAAATTCGGATTTTTTGTATAGTTTTCTTCCCATTAAATTGTATTATATAAATTGTTTTGTTGTTGTTTCTCTTTTTTCAAAATTGTTTTTTATTTTCTTTTCCTGTCTCTCTTGTCTGAATTATATCTCAGACTTCGGAGATTTTTTACTATTTATCAGATTTTATAAAATTTTAAATTCTTGTTTATTTTATGTATGCTTATTTATTACGCTTATTTGTATTTATTTATTATTTATATTTGCAATTACTTATTATGTTTGCTATTTCTATTTTATTATATTTATATTCACATTTGTATTTTGTATTGTATTATTTTACTTATATTGTTTTATATTGTATTACCTAATTTTTTGTATTTTATTATATTCTATTATTTTGTATTGTATTACTTTAATATTTGTATTGGAATTTTTCTGCCCTCCGATTCCTGACATGGGTTACACCCTTTAGGTAAGCAGGGTTGGCGTGGGCAATAAAACGGAATATAAGTATCCAATGGTATTTTTGTTTAATGCAATAAAACAAATTTAATTCAAAGCATTATTTATTTATTTATTCTAATAGAGTGAAAATATTTTTACTTTTACTTTAGTTTTAGTTACTTTTTTTAGCTTTTAAATATCGTAAAATTTTTTATTTTATTATCACTTTAATACGTCAATAGTTAAAATCACTGTAAACTAATTACTAGGAACTCAATACCGTCAGTACCTCAATTAAAAATGAATATTTTAAACATAATGTGAAATATCTTTGATCATATATTTAGGAATAATACTTAAAGGATCATGCTTATTAAATTAAGAATATATCTATAAGAACGTTTTTATGTTGATAGACAATAATTAATTAAAAGAGCGTTATAAAAACTTTTCATAAATTCATTTATTCAATTTCTAGATTATGAGGTCAAGGAACATTATATTTGAAAATGTATATAATTCTTTGTATGATTGTCAGATATCAGCTTTGACTAAATGAGCACTAAATTGTAAACAAAAATTAAAATCGTACATTAGATGATGATATTGAGGCTTTTGCAATAATCAATGAAATGTAATTTAATAACTGTTTCAAAGTTTCATATGCTCATCATACATATGATACTATTTTAGATTTATTCACTATTGGAGATTTCACATTTACTGCGCTAGGTGAATAAACGCAATAATTACTTCAAAGAGATTAGTTATGGAAATAAAATTTAAACTGCATAACCTTAATGACATCATAAAGTAAATCAGCGAAACTTGTTTATTTTACTGATGGTATCTCACAAATTTAATGTATGATGAATTTTCTTTGGAAATTTTGAGACTCCCATCTTTCTTACATAATTGAAAACCTATAAGAGTTAAATTCTAGCACACAATTACTCTGTCAGTGTAGATTAAAAATAGATGGTGAAAAGAAAAGTTAACGAAAGTTTTATGACTATGTGAAAGTGGGTCGAGAAATCAATCTTCGTATAACGTATATGTGTTCAAATGTTTTCAAATAGTAGTATGCTGTGTTGTAAAATGATTTCGGCTTCCTTCAGAACTAAAGTACATAAACTGGCATATTAAAGTTCATTTGAACATATCTGTTTTGGCTCAATGTTTTGAAATAACTTTCTTCTTCACACATCCATGATTTCCAGTTGGAAAAGAGCCTGAATATAATTTAGATGCCGAAGAAAATTTTAACTGTGCATAAGTAAAACGTCTTATAGATCGACCTCGGCGCTGATAACGTAAAAGGATTGAAAGACGCTTACTATTATTCTAGTCTGCTCTAAAATATTCTTGTTGCATTTATGCGAGCACATGAGATATTTTTATCTTAATTTTTTCGAGGTTTTGCTTAACTTTTGACTAACGCTGACTATAGCCGGCATCCACAAAGCAACCCCCGGAGACGAGCGCTGGCTACGGCCGGCAGTATTCATTGGAACATTAATTAATCTTTATATTATATAATATAGATTAATTATGTTTTAATTATAATAATTATTGTTTTTGTAGAAATTATGAATATAACGTTTCAAAGAAAAGTCCCTTTTCTTCCAAGAGCTTGTCAAGGTGTCCAGGCGTAATACGTAAACCCCTAAGAACTAACATTTACTAGCAGAACTAACATTTACCCGATTTATCGCCATTAAAACTATTTTTTCTAATAAAAAGAAGGCATATTAATACTCTAAAAATGGAAGTATTGCTTAGTAAATTCTGCAGTTTAAAATAATTGTAGTTCGTATCGTACCCTTCATAATTCGAATAGAAAGTATTTGAAATAACCAGGACGTGTATTGCAGTTCTAGTACAAGTTAATTATAAGAGAACTTTGCCAGTTTATGAATCCCTAGAGGCAGTTCCGTTCAACCAATCGAAATTAAATGTGAGATATATTTATTTGACGGTATGCACTCAAGACTATCGCGAACAATAACAATGTAGCCTTCATGGTTAAGGTTACAGAGAAAAGTTCTGAATTTTCGGATGGCAACAACCACTTTATCCCATAAAAAATTCTTCTGATAGTCGGATGTAGTTTTAGATCCATTCTTAACACTATTTTTAAGCTGGTTTCGAAAATTGGATTCACATCGCTCATTTAGAAATGACAAATTTATATTCAATTGAATTTATAATATTTATATCATCAAACATGTGTAGCACCTTTATAAAGATTATTTTCTCTCACGACCTAAAGAATACCATTCAGATTGATAAGAAATTCAACCTTTCGAAATACATTTACTTTAAGTTCACGTCTTCTGCTCCAAATAATCAGTAAAGTTCTACAGGGTTTTCTTACTTTTAATAAGTATCTCAATGTTTAAAATTCTCACATGCTCATTATATCCTCAAATTTTATAATCTATAAACATAAGGGATACGCATGACCTAAAGACACTCACTTCATTAATAGAATACATTATTTAAGGCTCAAAGAGCATGTTCTAAATAAGTTTAAAAAATTCAGAGAGATTGGTAACTTAAAACCGAGACACTTGAAATTTATTTCGCTTGCGGTGTGCGTCTACCAAATTACTCAACGTAAACTCCATTATTACGAAATCAATGCTACAAGAGGCTAGCGAAACTTCATGTACGTGATTGGGTGGTTAATAAATCTTGGGCATCCACCATGTTTGGTAGACGAATATTTAGATAAGTATTCAGAGTAATCCCAGGCTCTTCCTGGCAATCTGTGGCAAGCTCTGTTACTATGCAGAACGAAATGAAAGGTCCTTTTGTATGCAGAAAATGCCGTTGATCATATCTAAGCAGCCGAAAGAGCTTATGCAATAGAGAACTTAATGCTGTAAACGTGAAATGAAACGTCTTTAAAAATTATTTTTCAGGAGTGTATTGTTATGGATTCTTAGAATAAAAATTCCGTTTAACATTAATTTACATAATGCTGCAATGCTTCTCAAACTAAATTAAGTTTTAAATTCGTTTTCATGAATCACTGTATTCACGATTTAAATTTCAGTAAGACGAAGTTCTGTTTATTACTTGGAAAGAGCAACTGTCATTATTTGTTAATGGCGTAATATTTTACATTTATTAGTTAAAAAGGGCTTAATTTTCAGAGCATTGCTGTTTAATGACAAAGTTACATTACACATCTTACGATCTCCTATTAAATATTTAAATCAGAATTCCCAAATTTAAGAATTTTTGAGTTGTTTTCAAGTGCTTGCAAATATTTATTGCAAGTTTTCGGGCTTCAAAAAATTCAAAGCTAGTTCAATCTGCTTTTAGAAAATATATTTTCCTGATGTTTAAGAGCAAATTGTTTTTTTTTTCTGCATTAGTTAATTAAAATGTTCTTTGATATGTCTTCTTTTAAAAAATCAATATGACATTCAAAGACTTTTAAAAGTATTATCTTAATTATATGCAATTTTTTCGATAAGTTTCCATCGTAATTCATTCTGTAA
>BGPR01028030.1:0-13333 GCA_013235015.1 Araneus ventricosus
TATACTACTCTGTGTAAATATTGTATTAAAGAGATTGATAATTAAATTACATATTAATACGAAACACTTGTTTTATGATTTTATCTCGACGTTTTCACGAAAAATCTACGGCGCGGACCTGAACTGCGCCTTTCTTATGATTTTTCCCGCGGAAACGGTACGGGGTAAAAAATAAAGTCCATTTCAAAATATAATCGTCTTGTGCAATATAATGCTAAAAATTGAACACATTTATTTCGTCGTGTTTTCCAATTTGGGACGAATTTCGTAGAGATCTTGCCTCTGCTTCATTAAATTTCCAAGAAGATATATTGCCTTCCAGCTCGAAGCTCGACACAGAGAAAAGGAACAATTAGTTTTGTTTGAACAAGATCGATGGAAAGAATCGTAGAAAAGTTTGCGAGAAAAATTAACCACATTAAAGAAGCTTGATGCCGAAAGGTATTTACCTTGTTCCCCCTCAAATCGCTTAAGATCTTCTCTATTTAAAAGTCGCAAAACTATAAAATTCTGCCGTATCTTCTGTCCTTCCTCAATGGCACTGAAAAAAGTTTATCTTTTGCCTTTCGGCGGGAGTCGTAATTAAATATTAGAAATGGGAAAAGATTCAGGCGTATATCTTGGAGTGTGTTCTGCGTGTAAATTTGTGTTTCTGACTGCATATGTTGTTGTTTCTGCTAAGGATAAAAGTTTGACGATTGAGGGTCTGGAATATCGATTTGCCTCGCAATTCAAATAAATCAAAAAATCTCTTTGAATGAAGCGAGTGATTTTTCATCAGATATCATTCAGATGATTAAAAGTCGTTTCTTTGATTTGTTTTAGCTAAGATGCTTTATTTAAACCGTTGTTTGATTTTGTGTGATGCTTTGTTCGAGGAAACACAGATCTAGAACGTTAAAATGCCTTTCTTTAACACTTTTGGGCACGAAAGATAATAAGATGCATAATTATACACGTGTGAGTGTAAGGATTGATTTAGAGCTTTGGGAATCTGAAAAATATTATTATTTTGTTTCAATTCCTGAACATTAATCTGTGTGTTTTTCCTATTATATGGTTTTTACTTTCTCGTATACAAAGAGAAAGTATTGTAATCGTCAAAAAATTCGAACTCGGGATTTTGACGAATCTCCACGTTTTAGACCCCCCTGAGTCCGAAAAACACAAATTTGGAATTACGTCTGTCTGTCTGTCTGTGAACGCGATAACTCAAAAACTATTAGAGTTACGGGGATGAAATTTGGTATGTGGTCTTTAAACATAATTTGTAGGTTTCTATCACATTTTGGACAAAATCCGTCAACGGGAAGCCTGTCTGTCTGTATGTCCGAAGTCATGTGAACACTATAACTCAAAAACTTGAATAGCTAGATGGATAAAATTTGGTACACAGTTTTATCGCCATGAATGTAGGTCCGTATAAAATTTTGGACCAAATCCGTCAAAGGGTTGACTGTCTGTCGGTCTGTATAATTAACGGATTGGTTTCAATAGTAATCTCCACGCGCATGCGAACTGGAAGCAATCTTTCGTGCACGCGGAAGGAGCGAATTACGTCAGTTTGTCCTTGAGACGGCCAGAGTGAAACCTAGCAGTGTTCGATAGATATGCGTTTTAATCGGTGCGCATCGTTTTGGATTTTATTCTTTACCTAGATATTTTTCAATCACTATAATGAAAAACCTTCTGATAGCCATTGGATTCTGGATAACAGTAGGTTCGAATTTTTTTAGCCACGCGGGGGAAGGAGAAACGGCACCTTTTTGGGGACGTATACGAGAAATTTAGGGGAGAACACTCCCGCTGGTTATAATAAGCGCTCTTCAGCAAGAATGCGTAAAAAATGCACCATTCAGAGTGCTTCAGAACATAATCCACCATACTTGAAAGAGTTAAGCTAAAATTTTGAGTAACAAAATCGATATAATAAATGGGTTACCGGCAATGCATAAAATTTTGTATTCTGTAGAATACCCAAGCAAAGTTTGAAATATTTTTTAAATTTTAATATTTGCTAGACGCTGTATGGAATACCTAGTCGTTATGCAGAATAACAAATACTCTTTAAGCTAAAATATGGAATAGTGATTTTATTGAAAATATGCGCTTGGCGTATTTCAGAAAAAAATGTGCATTGAAATTTTTAAGAAGAAAATATGCATTTAGAGTTTTTAAGAAATGCATAATGCATGGTATTGATTTTTTTTATTGAAAGAGAAAAGGGGTAGTTTTTCTTGTTTAAACTCTAGCTGATTTATTCAATATTTTTTGAAGAATTTTCTTCATGTGATGAAAGCACTTATAACCATGGGGGGCTTTTATTTCAGTATACATTGTCAAGACTTCTCATTCTTGATAGCATGGGGGAAAATTAAAGAAATCCCTAACAACATGGCTTTCAAATATACGATTTATCAAATCTAATCTTAAATTAAGTACGAACTTTACCATCTGTTTGTTTTGATTGTTCTAAGATGTTAGTTTACGTGTGGTTGGAAAAGTAATTTTCTTGAAGAAAAAAAATCTGTGATAAGAATCTTCATTAAAGGAAATTTCTTCATGTTTAAACAGAAATACTTCGAATTTTCCTGCGATTTATTTTATAAATAATGATTCAAGCACAGAGAATTATTGTTTCGTTTCTTAAGTCATGTGGCGGTTTTTTGTGTATTTGAAGTAAATTGTATTTTTATTTTTCGGAATAAAGTTACTTGTAAATGTTCTTTCTTAAGTTATAAAGTAAACAAGACAATTGTTGATACCCTAAGCTTTAATTTTAAAAAAGGAAGTTTTCATGTCAATGCTCAGTTTTACCTAACATAACCCTACGTAGACAGTTAAAAGCAAACTAAATAAAAATAAAGGGATGCCAATAACTCTGGTGTCAATTACTAATCCATAGGATATCAGCAACCGATTTTGCACTATTTATTCTCAGTCAATGCTCAGTTTTACCTAACTTAACCCTACGTAGACAGTTAAAAGCAAACTAAATAAGAATGAAGGGATGCCAATGACTGTGGTGTCAATTACTCATCCATAGGATATCAACAACCGATTTTGCACTATGTATTCTCAGTCAATGCTCAGTTTTACCTAACTTAACCCTACGTAGACAGTTAAAGGCACACTAAATAAGAATGACGGGATGCCAATAACTCTGGTGTCAATTACTAATCCATAGGATGTCAACAACCGATTTTGCACTATTTATTCTCAATATATTGCAAAATATCTTCTAGAGATAATTCCTTTTACGGAACCCGTAATTCAACTTGCAGGAGATTAATTCAGGAAATCGTCGCTTAACAAGCAGCACTACCGATCTAGTTCTTCAAAGTTTCAAATGGGAAGGAAAAACTGAAGTTTTCCCCACCAATAACGGATATTTCTTCTTTTTTTAACATCTCTTATGAACACGAGACCGCACGATCCTACCAGATGTAAAAAATTCAGAAATATTCTTTATTGGTCCCGAAAAATTCAATTTTCTCTTCCTCTTTTAAACTTTGAAGTATTGAGATAGGTGGCATTGCTTTTTGAGCGACGAAATGTTACAGTGAATTACAGCTTGATTGGACTACTTTTGCAGTTTCTCCATGAACTAATGTTACAATGATTTACAGCTTGATTGGACTATTTTTGCAGTTTCTCCATGAACTAATATTACAATGAATTACAGCTTGATTGGACAATTTTGGCAGTTTCTCCATGAACTAATGTTATAATGAATTACAGCTTGATTGGACTATTTTTGCAGTTTCTCTATGAACTAATGTTACAATGATTTACAGCTTGATTGAACCATTTTTGCAGTTTCTCCACGAACTAATTGTATAAATATTGCCTTAAATGTGTAAATAATATCTTATTTACCCTATGGAATATGTTGAATTTTGTTCCTCTATTTACGTATCCTTCCAAAATTACTAAACTTGCTTTGCTTTGCCTTTTTTTCAGGTGAACGTCGCTTAGACCACAACATTAGTATACAAAACATCGCCGGTTCCGGTTCTGGTCGGTTCGCAACCGGTACTACCTGGGAGATACGTTGCCATCACTAAACGTGACGTCAAAGAATGGGCAAGCAGGTTTACAGAGATTTCACTAGTGCAATTTCGAGAGTTTCTGTCTGTGACTTTAAACAAACGCCGACTACTGAATAAAGAGAAAAGATATGTCAACACTAAAGCATTAGTTACATATAAGTCAAAATATATTTATGTAACTTTGTACTTTAGGACTGTAGAACAGCACAGGCTTATTTACAACGAACGACTGTATCCTTTGAAAGTATTTGAAGAAATATTTTCTTCTGTAAGTAATAGTCTTCACGCTGCCTGGAGGAAAATCTATTTAAACTTGTTTTACTTGAAATTTTGAAGTGACTATATCTACTTTCGACCAATGGACATGATTAGAAATGGCGTCGACGCATGTGGTTGGTGAAAAATCATTGTTACTCCAGATAATAGACTCGCAAGCAATTGTATTGTTTGCAATGTGAAATATTGTTAAAAAATTATTTTTTTTTCAAATGTGATTATGGTTGTGTTTTTCCATGCTATTTACATTCCTATTAGGTTATGAAAGTAAGATTCATTGGTAGTAAAATACCAAAATGAGTATTTTTGTAGATTTTCATGCCAAGAGATTGTATATTTTGGAGTATTTTAAATGCATTAAATGACTAATGAAATGCTATTAAAAGTAGGAAAGTGCATTCGAATTTCAAGTATTTTTGAATTTTATGAATGAGTTTTGATGCAATAAACATAGAGCGTTAGATATTTGTTTAAATATAAATGTAAATCTATGGATTGTGATCTTAAAATGCTTCATATGCATAAAACTCGAAGGATAGAGAAAAATTTGACTGTGTACTTCCAACAGAATCTTATATATTTGTAAGAAAAATAGCATACAAAGCATTTCGCTTTGAAATTTTTCAATGAAAATAAGGTAAAGCTATAAGTCAAATTTATGAAATTTAAATGGCATTGAAAGGAAAAATCGGCCTCTTTATTATATGCGTGCTATTAATTTTGGCAAATCATAACTTAAGTAATTATTCAATTGTTATTTTGTAAATATTTCTATCTTTTGAATGATTTTGAAATTATGTAGAAGGGCAATAATGATGATTGTGAAGTTTGTTATTAAATAAGATTCATGAATTTGTAAAGTTTCCTAATTTTTGTTTTCTGAAACAATAAAATAATTAGAATCAGACTTGCTTTCAATTTTTCTGGTGTTCTTTCAAATTTATTGTAAGCGAATCTGTGTTGAAACAGAAAATTAGAAGCAAATCATGATGTCATGTAACTCAATCCAAGACTGAGAGAATACCTTGGAAAGAAACTTTGCATTTTCTTTTCAAATAATGTTCTTCAAGTCAGGTTTGAAATTCATTCATTTTATTTAAACAACTGAATTTTATAATCCAATCAATTTTAATGACATAAACTCGGCTTTTTTAATGAATCGTAATAATCTTTAAACCAGAAAACTTTACTAGAATTGTATTCTGTTTTTGTTGTTGTTTTATGTTTCCTTGAAATTTACTTAATTACACCCAAAAAATGAGAGAATCTCCTTAAGAATCTTTATACATATTTTTAAATAATGTCCTTATTCTCAAGTCATCATTCAGATTTTTTCGTTTTCCAATAAACCAATCGAATTTAATAATCTAATGAATTTTAACAATATAAACTGGAAATGATTTTATGAATTATTGTAATCTTAAATTAATTATTGTAATAAAATTTTGGGAACACAATGTTTCGGTTTATTGGCGGGAACAAGAAAACTATAAAATCATACTGTATTAATCAGACTATATCGAAACAGCTTTAGAATCATTTTAAGATCTACTGACCTTCTCTTAGAACTTAGTTATAATTGTTTTCTATGAAGGTTAAATTTCCAAACTTTTCATGAAAATTTTAAAAATGTCATGTGTTTATTCTTTATTTTATAAAATATAAGTGATATTGAGAATAATATGCTTTACAGAATTCTAAGCATTTGGCATATATACAGGGTGTTCATTAATTAGTCGGGGTTTCCGTACCTCATAACTTTCGAATAAAAAATATTACGCAAAAACCGATTACGTATTCGTAAATTATAACTCAAAGAATTTCATTAATGATATTAAAAAGATTAATGAATTTGCATATGGCTGCCCTTTGTGGCTCGTAACACATCGAGACGAAATTCGATTTCCCTCCAAGTGTTCTCCAGCATTTGTGGGGTAACATTTTGGATCGCAGTAACAATTCTGCGCTTCAGTTCATCAAGGGAGGGCACAGGAGTCTTGTACACAATGTTCTTGACAAACCTTCAAACCAAATTTAGTTTCGAAAAACCACAATACACACATTGCTTTTTCTTGCACGGTCGCCATTATTATTTGTGACGTCATAATTACCCAGACTGCAAATGCGCTAAGATCGCATTGTTGCCATTTGAAATTCTTTGAGTTGTAATCTACGAATACGTAATCGGTTTTTGCGTAATATTTTTTATTCGAAAGTTATGAGGTACGGAAACCCCGACAATAATTAATGAACACCTTGTATATTTAAGGATCTTCCTGCAAGTATATACGAATTCGATATTTCCTACTTTTACAAATCGTTTCGGAAATAAAAATTCATGTTACTCTTTATAAATTCATAGAAGCTAAGAATTCTGCAGCATATTAACCCATTGCCACACACTTTTAATTTTAAAATCGTGTCCAGAAATGCTTTTTTTTAAAAAAAATTGTTACTGCCATAGGAAATTAAGCGTCAGTCATATGTGTTTGGAAATGAAAATTATCACATTATTTTTGACAGTTTTTCCTATGAAAACCCTCGATGGCTGTAACTTTAATTTGCTTATCATGCCTTTTCTATACCCAGATTAAATGACAGCTATGACCGTAACTATAATTTTGCATCCATAGCAGATTTATTTTCACAAAAGGCAACATGCACTTTATAGTTATGTTTAATTTTTAAACCTGCAATCGGCAATAATTATTATTGGACATCATTGTCGCTCGAATCTTTTTCTACAATCAATAACTCTTCACTTGTGAAAACACCTGATAAAGTTTCTCTCATTCATCGATAAAAGCATAGAAATTCAAACAGCAACTAATTACCAGAATCAAGCTGAAGACAATATTAGAAAAGTGAGTAAATTATAATACTAATTACTTGCATCTAATGCGAAATCTATAATGCTATTAACACCTGTATACGTTCGGGTTAGAAAAGAATTCGGGTAGACCAGTTAGAAATAATTTGGAAAGATTCAATATGCTGCACGAGCATCTGTTATATGTGCGATAATTGAATTATAAAGTGCGATAATTAGTTTAGAGAACTTTTATGGACGGAGAAATCCCGGGAAATCCCTTTTAGAAAGCTGGGCAAGGAATGCTGATAATGGTGGATGGTAAATTTTAATCAACACTTATGTAGTAATAATAAAAGCGGATGTGTGTCTGTTGGCGTCCTACAAGGCAGACCGTTAGACCTAGAGTTACCAAATATGACAGAGATAATTTTTGGAGGGTGGGAATGTGCATCTTTTAGCGACTTTTTCCAAGTTTTAATTAATTAAAAATTAAGCGAAATTTTGGCGTTACAAAGCGAGTTGCATGCCTTTGAAATTTAAATTACAAAATATATAAATTTTTTATTGCCCACGCCGATTTACCCAAAGGGCGTAAAGCATGTCACGAGACGGCAGGCAGAAAAATACAAATCTTAGTGTAATACAATATAATAGAAGTATGCAATATAATACAAAAAAATTAGGTAATATATCATATTAAAAAATATGATATATTACATGGATATATAATATGGCATTTTATAAAATACCGTATTATAATTATCCTAATAAAAGTATATCATTTTCATTCATTCACAACCTACTCCGAACCAGCCTGCCAAAATTGGCTTAAGGCGGATCATTTAAAAATGCATTGTCATTTTAAGAACCATTCAGGCCAAACTACGCATAAAAGATTTTATTGAACCTTTTTGAGCTCAATCATCCCACCGAACCAACTGGTCGCCAAAGGAGGTAAGTAAGTAATAAAGAACCCAACTATAATAATCTTAACTTCTTTCTTAGTTACAAAACAGGTAAATTCAAACCAGCTGATCGGTTGATTCGGGAAATTTTAAAACGCAGATGTGGAAGAAAAATTACACCCGAAATCGGGTGGTTTTCATCTAAGCACAATCAAAATAAGTAATTTTTCAAAAAATGACACTCGTGAGAAAATTCGAGCTGCCCTCACATTAAAATATATCGATTTTAAAAAGTTTTCTTAGATAAAGCTCTACGAGTTAAATTTTTTTCTGGGAGATCTAATAAATTTGTTTAGGGTTTTGTCTTTACAATAGTACAGATTGTATTGCTTTTAAATTTTCGATAGCAGAAAATAGTTCCGCAATTAGTAGAGGAATAATAATTTTTTTTGAATGAATGAACAGGGTGAATGAATATCTCTTATACTTTTTTGGGAAAGGGAATAATTGCTTAATATCATTTCTGCCCCGATTTTGTATATATCTTTTTCGATAAAACGGTGTCTTTCGACGAATTTGCATTAGAATTGTGCACTTGTGAAACAGTGGAGATGCCAGTTTCTCAGCTGTGACAATGACATTTTAACTCACCCTCCTACCAAGAGATGGCACTGCAAGCACCTTTCGCTACCAGAGAAGGAGGATAGATAGAGTATCTTGACTGTTCGCGCGAGAAGGTCGCTTTTTTACTTTCTTGTATACGAAGTATACAAAGAGAAAGTATTGTAATCGTCAAAAAATTCGAACTCGAGACGGATCTCCACGTTTTAGACCTCCCTGAGTCCGAAAAACACAATTTTGGAATTATGTCTGTGTGTCTGTGTGTGTGTGTCTGTCTGTGAACACGATAACTCGAAAACTATTAGAGCTACGGGGATGAAACTTGGTATGTGGTCTGTAAACATAATTTGTAGGTTTCTATCAAGTTTTGGTCAAATTCCGTCAACGGGAAGTCTGTCTGTCTGTATGTCCGAAGTCATGCGAAAACTATAACTCAAAAACTTGAATAGCTAGATGGATAAAATTTGGTACACAGTTTTATCGTCATGAATGTAGGCCCGTATTAAATTTTGGGCCAAATCAGTCAAAAAGGGGCGTTCAAATTGCATATTCAATTTCTTTTAATCCGATTCTCATGCGCAAAGTACTGGTAGCAATCTGTTATTGTTGTAAATTTTATTTACAACAATAAATAATATTCTCAAACATGAATTGTAACAATTTTTTTATTGTTGTAAATAAACTTCAAACCGATCTCATTATTTCAGCAAATCTTTTATTTACGAGTTTTTGCAATTGTTACGATTGTGGTAATATAAATTGTTTTCTTGGGAATTCAATTCCAAAGCAGAAATTTCTCTTTAGTATTCATTGCATTGCCTATTTTATCGCACCTGCTTCAAAGAAATATTTTTTTGAAACGTGGCAACAGATATTTCATTTCAGGTTTGTTGGTTTGCTTCACTTTCTCGTATACGAAGTATACAAAGAGAAAGTATTGTAATCGTCAAAAAAAATTTGAACTGAGATTTTGACGAATCTCCACTTAGAAAGTATACGAGAAAGTTTAGGGGAGACCACTCCCGCTGGTTCCCCTCTCACTGGGACCCGTCGGACAAATCAAGCCGTGAGTGGCGGGTTGAATAATGTGGCTTGCCAGTTATGTAAATCCAGAATTGTTTTAAAATCCAGAATTGTTTTATGTGTAAAAATGTGAGAAAAAAAATTTAATTTAATGTAACTGTGGCCCAGCTTTATTTTAACCGTCTATTTCACTTTTTGTGAGCTAGCTTTATATGTCGGTTAAGCAGTCAAATTTAGATAAACTGAGTAATGTAATTAATTATTAATAGATTAATATGTTATGAATAACCGCTGTCGAGTTCGTGGGTACTTTTGAAAAAAATCACGTTTTGATTCGCGCAAATCAGCGCTTAAATTTCCATGGGACTGTTGAAGATCTAGACATCAGTAAAAATCCATATCACACAATTTTGATTGTAGACGCATCGTAATGAAGCAGAATTTGTGCCTTGACTGATAAGCAAAACATGAATTGTGTAACAGCTAATCAGAAATTGTTGAATTGTTCTACAAATTCGTATCAAAACTTTTTAGAAACATGTGATAATAGTTCGTAACTCCCCAGATTTGACTCTGAGAACTTTCTTTTGTTCCCAAAGTTGAAATATACTTTGAACATGGAATATTTGAAACAATAGAAGAGAAAGAAGAAAATTCTCAACGAGACTTACATGCAATCTCAAAAAAAGATTCACAGCTGCCAATCCAGCTATGGAAAATATTTGGAACAGTGTACCTACTACTATGACCAAAAAGTTTCGAGATAGGTTCATTATGTATATAGTAGAAATAGGAATCATTTGCAAAGTTTTATTAAATATTTTTATAACTTATATAAACTTCTGGCAACACTCAGTATTTGATTCCATATCATCGCCTGAAAATAAATTATTTTAATGAGATAAGAATTTTAACTTTAACTAATATAATTGAGCAAAGAATATACATTAACTATCGTACTTTAAAGATGACTGTTTACCAAATACAAGAGTGAGAGATATTAAATGTTTCAGAAGGTAGAAAATCAAATCATTTTGAAAGTAAAGTT
Organism: Araneus ventricosus; assembly: GCA_013235015.1. Lineage (NCBI taxonomy): Eukaryota > Metazoa > Arthropoda > Arachnida > Araneae > Araneidae > Araneus > Araneus ventricosus. The sequence goes on from BGPR01028030.1 coordinate 10,738, forward strand.
GATTGTTTTATGTGATTGCCGTTGTGTTGAACATTATGAATTTCTGCCAACTGGCTAGACAATCAATGAAGAATATTATTTGATTATTTTGTGGGAATTTTGCAAAGAAATTCGTCGAAAACGACCCGAACAGTGGCGTGATTGCTTATGGGTTTTACATCACGATAATGTGCTTTCTCAATGTTCCATTAATAAGAGTGAATTTTTGAGAAAAAATGCAACAAATACGGATTATAACTAGGGTTTCTGATTTCCCGGCCTTTTTTTCCTTCCCGGGAATTTCCGAGAAATCACGGGAACACAACAGTTATTCCCGGGAATGCATAAAAATTTGAAAAATCTAAAAATTAGTTATTTTTAATTGATATCAATAATAATTACACAAAATAAGGATGTTCATAAATTCCAAAATGTATACTCCTTTATATATTGATCTACAACATACAATAAATAATTAATCATTTTTAAAGTATGATTTAAGGAAACATAAGCAATCTATGCTTTTATCATTCAGCCTAGTTCTTAGCTTTGTTATGAACAATCTAGCAGCAGAAAATGGCCTCTCAGGTTCAGCTGATGTTGGAGGAATCGTTTCCAAAGCCTAACCCATTTTTATAATATTTGCTGATTTATTTTCTGTTGAGTCAAATAACTGCAATTCTTGCTTCACTATCTTGCTCAAGCTAAATCTCTTGTTAGTTGAACAATGTAGGACCTTTGTCTTTGGGTGAATCGCTTTTTCTAATTGTACGTATGTAACGTTAAAGATTTCGCTTCCAAAATTTTCAATCTCTCTACTTCTGAGTGATAGAGTTGGACAGTGATTAGTCTTCCTCGCAAAAAAGCCTTGTAATCATTATTTTAGCTTTCTGAATCAAATAGTTTTTATTTGGTTGAGCGTGAAAGATCAATATTAACTGCAGCAACATCATACTTTCTCCCAAAATTTATATATTACATTAATCCAACTAAACTAACATTACGTCTCTCACTAATTATTTGGGCCAGAGAACATTTCTTAGCGAATTCTGAGTTTTGTTTTTTCAACTCTTCAATAATGAAAGCAAATATTCCTTCAAGCAAAGTCGTGTTTCGACTGCATAGTTTTTCTAGGCCAATTTTTACGGGCTTCCAGCCTGCTACAATTTCAGTCAGAATTTCTAATTCTGCATTAGCCAAAGTCTCTTGTTCTTTAATATCAATCAATGCTTTTGAAATTGCTCATTTTATCTCTAAGAATCTTTCAAGCATTGCCAACAAACATTCCAGCATGTTTTGGTGTTTAAACAAACCATCTTCTCACAGCCAAAAAACTCTACTTTAACATAATTTTGTAAAATATCATTTTTGAGAGGTGATTTTCTGAATAATTTTACAATTTTTTCTTTCCGGAAATTTCTGGGAACCAAGTACAATCCCTGGTAATACAAAGAGTACGAAAATCTTGCGGTTTCCCGGAATCCCGGAAAAGAAACCCTAGTTACAACAAGTTTCTTTTCTATCTGATATAAAAGCACCATATGACTTTTTCTGCCTCTTCTTAACCAGTGTTTTGAGTCTATTGATGCAACAAAAGAAAATTCTCAACGGACCTTGAAGTGGTTTCACGAAAACGATTAGGATTGGTTTCAGGATTGGAAAAAAAAGTTGGAAAAAGTACATTACATTTAGAGGAGATTACCTAAATGGAGATGTAATAAATATTAATAATATTAAATAAGTATTCATTTTGTTTTATGAAAGCATTCCCGACACTGTTTGAAGAAGTATTTTGAAGGAGACAAGTTTCATTAAAAGGTACTCTTAGCAATTACTGATTTATTTTAAAAATTAGTTTTCTTTTAGGTCTGACTATGTGTGATTCTATTAAAAAATGCTTGTTGTAGTATATTCTTCCTCCTCTTAAAAATCTGCGAAAAAGTTAATATTATCCCTGGATCTACATTTCATCGATCACACCACCCTAATTTGAGAAATCTGAACTGAATTCTTTTGTTTGTAGTCTTTTACTGCAACCTAAAAATTAGTCAAACCTTCAATAACCCACGCCTAAACCCTATTCAAAGCGGCTCCTTAAAATGCTATCTAACTGAATTTCCGAGGTTATCACAAGCTCCCGTTTTGCATTCATCTTGAGGAAAAGTGCATAGCAATGACACTCAAACAAATATCTATTTCAAGCTAAGTATACTACTTATGTCTTCTTATATGTGTTAACCCTTTCTAGGGCCGTGGCAAGCATACTTGCCACCAAATTCATGGATTTTTAAATGCAACTTTTAAGTTTTCAGTGAAACAAACGCCTAGATGTTCCAATTTCTTATCTCAAACCTTAACGAAGTGTCTTGACTTGGTAATTAATTATTACCAATAAATTAATTAACAAAAAATTAATGCCATCCAATAAGTTAAATGAATTTCTTTTCTTAAATTAATATCACTCCGAAAGTTATTTTACTATACCACTACCAGAATAAATGGCCCTTTATAGGGTTAAAATAACTATGAATATTCCAAACAGAATGTGTCTTCTAAATAAAACATTTGTAGGTCAATTATTTGTGTCTGGGTAAACAGAAGTTGTTCTATCAAATAC
>BGPR01028031.1:0-19843 GCA_013235015.1 Araneus ventricosus
TTACAGAATGAATTACGATGGAAACTTATCGAAAAAATTGCATATAATTAAGATAATACTTTTAAAAGTCTTTGAATGTCATATTGATTTTTTAAAAGAAGACATATCAAAGAACATTTTAATTAACTAATGCAGAAAAAAAAAACAATTTGCTCTTAAACATCAGGAAAATATATTTTCTAAAAGCAGATTGAACTAGCTTTGAATTTTTTGAAGCCCGAAAACTTGCAATAAATATTTGCAAGCACTTGAAAACAACTCAAAAATTCTTAAATTTGGGAATTCTGATTTAAATATTTAATAGGAGATCGTAAGATGTGTAATGTAACTTTGTCATTAAACAGCAATGCTCTGAAAATTAAGCCCTTTTTAACTAATAAATGTAAAATATTACGCCATTAACAAATAATGACAGTTGCTCTTTCCAAGTAATAAACAGAACTTCGTCTTACTGAAATTTAAATCGTGAATACAGTGATTCATGAAAACGAATTTAAAACTTAATTTAGTTTGAGAAGCATTGCAGCATTATGTAAATTAATGTTAAACGGAATTTTTATTCTAAGAATCCATAACAATACACTCCTGAAAAATAATTTTTAAAGACGTTTCATTTCACGTTTACAGCATTAAGTTCTCTATTGCATAAGCTCTTTCGGCTGCTTAGATATGATCAACGGCATTTTCTGCATACAAAAGGACCTTTCATTTCGTTCTGCATAGTAACAGAGCTTGCCACAGATTGCCAGGAAGAGCCTGGGATTACTCTGAATACTTATCTAAATATTCGTCTACCAAACATGGTGGATGCCCAAGATTTATTAACCACCCAATCACGTACATGAAGTTTCGCTAGCCTCTTGTAGCATTGATTTCGTAATAATGGAGTTTACGTTGAGTAATTTGGTAGACGCACACCGCAAGCGAAATAAATTTCAAGTGTCTCGGTTTTAAGTTACCAATCTCTCTGAATTTTTTAAACTTATTTAGAACATGCTCTTTGAGCCTTAAATAATGTATTCTATTAATGAAGTGAGTGTCTTTAGGTCATGCGTATCCCTTATGTTTATAGATTATAAAATTTGAGGATATAATGAGCATGTGAGAATTTTAAACATTGAGATACTTATTAAAAGTAAGAAAACCCTGTAGAACTTTACTGATTATTTGGAGCAGAAGACGTGAACTTAAAGTAAATGTATTTCGAAAGGTTGAATTTCTTATCAATCTGAATGGTATTCTTTAGGTCGTGAGAGAAAATAATCTTTATAAAGGTGCTACACATGTTTGATGATATAAATATTATAAATTCAATTGAATATAAATTTGTCATTTCTAAATGAGCGATGTGAATCCAATTTTCGAAACCAGCTTAAAAATAGTGTTAAGAATGGATCTAAAACTACATCCGACTATCAGAAGAATTTTTTATGGGATAAAGTGGTTGTTGCCATCCGAAAATTCAGAACTTTTCTCTGTAACCTTAACCATGAAGGCTACATTGTTATTGTTCGCGATAGTCTTGAGTGCATACCGTCAAATAAATATATCTCACATTTAATTTCGATTGGTTGAACGGAACTGCCTCTAGGGATTCATAAACTGGCAAAGTTCTCTTATAATTAACTTGTACTAGAACTGCAATACACGTCCTGGTTATTTCAAATACTTTCTATTCGAATTATGAAGGGTACGATACGAACTACAATTATTTTAAACTGCAGAATTTACTAAGCAATACTTCCATTTTTAGAGTATTAATATGCCTTCTTTTTATTAGAAAAAATAGTTTTAATGGCGATAAATCGGGTAAATGTTAGTTCTGCTAGTAAATGTTAGTTCTTAGGGGTTTACGTATTACGCCTGGACACCTTGACAAGCTCTTGGAAGAAAAGGGACTTTTCTTTGAAACGTTATATTCATAATTTCTACAAAAACAATAATTATTATAATTAAAACATAATTAATCTATATTATATAATATAAAGATTAATTAATGTTCCAATGAATACTGCCGGCCGTAGCCAGCGCTCGTCTCCGGGGGTTGCTTTGTGGATGCCGGCTATAGTCAGCGTTAGTCAAAAGTTAAGCAAAACCTCGAAAAAATTAAGATAAAAATATCTCATGTGCTCGCATAAATGCAACAAGAATATTTTAGAGCAGACTAGAATAATAGTAAGCGTCTTTCAATCCTTTTACGTTATCAGCGCCGAGGTCGATCTATAAGACGTTTTACTTATGCACAGTTAAAATTTTCTTCGGCATCTAAATTATATTCAGGCTCTTTTCCAACTGGAAATCATGGATGTGTGAAGAAGAAAGTTATTTCAAAACATTGAGCCAAAACAGATATGTTCAAATGAACTTTAATATGCCAGTTTATGTACTTTAGTTCTGAAGGAAGCCGAAATCATTTTACAACACAGCATACTACTATTTGAAAACATTTGAACACATATACGTTATACGAAGATTGATTTCTCGACCCACTTTCACATAGTCATAAAACTTTCGTTAACTTTTCTTTTCACCATCTATTTTTAATCTACACTGACAGAGTAATTGTGTGCTAGAATTTAACTCTTATAGGTTTTCAATTATGTAAGAAAGATGGGAGTCTCAAAATTTCCAAAGAAAATTCATCATACATTAAATTTGTGAGATACCATCAGTAAAATAAACAAGTTTCGCTGATTTACTTTATGATGTCATTAAGGTTATGCAGTTTAAATTTTATTTCCATAACTAATCTCTTTGAAGTAATTATTGCGTTTATTCACCTAGCGCAGTAAATGTGAAATCTCCAATAGTGAATAAATCTAAAATAGTATCATATGTATGATGAGCATATGAAACTTTGAAACAGTTATTAAATTACATTTCATTGATTATTGCAAAAGCCTCAATATCATCATCTAATGTACGATTTTAATTTTTGTTTACAATTTAGTGCTCATTTAGTCAAAGCTGATATCTGACAATCATACAAAGAATTATATACATTTTCAAATATAATGTTCCTTGACCTCATAATCTAGAAATTGAATAAATGAATTTATGAAAAGTTTTTATAACGCTCTTTTAATTAATTATTGTCTATCAACATAAAAACGTTCTTATAGATATATTCTTAATTTAATAAGCATGATCCTTTAAGTATTATTCCTAAATATATGATCAAAGATATTTCACATTATGTTTAAAATATTCATTTTTAATTGAGGTACTGACGGTATTGAGTTCCTAGTAATTAGTTTACAGTGATTTTAACTATTGACGTATTAAAGTGATAATAAAATAAAAAATTTTACGATATTTAAAAGCTAAAAAAAGTAACTAAAACTAAAGTAAAAGTAAAAATATTTTCACTCTATTAGAATAAATAAATAAATAATGCTTTGAATTAAATTTGTTTTATTGCATTAAACAAAAATACCATTGGATACTTATATTCCGTTTTATTGCCCACGCCAACCCTGCTTACCTAAAGGGTGTAACCCATGTCAGGAATCGGAGGGCAGAAAAATTCCAATACAAATATTAAAGTAATACAATACAAAATAATAGAATATAATAAAATACAAAAAATTAGGTAATACAATATAAAACAATATAAGTAAAATAATACAATACAAAATACAAATGTGAATATAAATATAATAAAATAGAAATAGCAAACATAATAAGTAATTGCAAATATAAATAATAAATAAATACAAATAAGCGTAATAAATAAGCATACATAAAATAAACAAGAATTTAAAATTTTATAAAATCTGATAAATAGTAAAAAATCTCCGAAGTCTGAGATATAATTCAGACAAGAGAGACAGGAAAAGAAAATAAAAAACAATTTTGAAAAAAGAGAAACAACAACAAAACAATTTATATAATACAATTTAATGGGAAGAAAACTATACAAAAAATCCGAATTTTGTAACGCAGTTTAGAAAAGGAAAAACAAAGAAAATAAGGTATGCACATGATACACTTGGGAAAGTCTATTGAATATGTTATCACTTATAAGGAATATCTCTCGAATTTTAAGTTTCATTTTTGTTAAAGAGTAAAGATTTAAACCACTCTCTTTTAAAATTATTTGATGGTTTTTTAAGATGATACCTTTCTGTGTGGATGCAATAAAAAACACAGTGATCTGCATTCCCTATTTTCCTGCAGATAGAGTGGTGAATTAAGGATTTTGAAACAATTAAGATAGTAAGGAAATGGTCCATGCCCAGTTAGAAAATATATTAAAAATCTATTTTTAATTAAAATTTTTGTATCCACATGCTCAACAAACACTCTAATATGTCTCTCTGATTCGGAGTCATCATTAAGTCAATATTTTTCCCATTATTCTATCGTAGTTCTTTTAATTTTGTATTGAACGTAAGAATAGGAAACCGGAATATCCATTTCATCATCTGGAGTGGTCGCTGTTTTGGCGTAATGGTCAGCGAGCTCATTACCCGAGTTACTAGCATGCGCCTTCACCATGGATACTTATATTACAATCGCCGCTTATATCTTCTAATATTTTATCCTTATAAAAGAGTACTTAAAATTTAATGGTTTCAATGTGTTGGCGAGGTTGGCACCAGTAAAGCATTTGAATTATTTTGGTAATGGAGAGACATTTAATTATAATTTTGTTTATATTGATAAAAGCAGACAATCAATTGCAATTTTGGTAATACTGATAAAAGCAGACAGTTAATTGTAATTTTGTTAATACTTATAACAGTAGAGAATTGTGTAAATGATTCGCATTGAAAAAGAAGAGATACAAGATCATAGTTTCATGTTGAGAGTTGCTTTTTCTTGTTTAATTCCATCTAATTTTGTTTCTCGTTTCTTGAAAATACGTTTTTTTCAGCTAATTTAACCAAAGAGTTGATGCTATAAAAAATTGAAGACTACTTCCACTCTCGAGCGTAAAATTTTCGCTAAGTTTTTTCAACAAGAATTTTTACATCGAATGTGAAGAAAAGGAAAGTATCTTTAGCTCCTTAAATAAAATATATAAGGAATAGCAAAACGAAAATCTGTCCTGAAACTCGATTTGTAGACCTTTATAAAAACAGCGGAGAATTCTGAAAAAAGATAGAAAAGAAATTCCATCTACAAGAAACTTAGAGGACTGACATATTAGTTTCTTGGGGTTTGCAGTGCATTTCTACAGCATTTATGGTACTGCACGTGTAGGAAAATATATGCACAAGAAAGACGCAAATCGTGAAATACCTTGTACCACTAATAAACAAAAGTAATTACGAGGCATGAAATACAAATAGATGAATAAAATCTTTTTCTAGGTTCATTAAATGCCTGAAGGTATTTTGTAAACTTACCATTTCACAACCATTGATCATTTGTGTCACTGAATTTAAATCCCTTTCAGCACGTTGAGTGATAGGTCAAGTTTACTAAATATACCCCAAGCGTGTCAGACCTCTTACAGTCGCACATTATTTCATGTTTATATGATGAAACATGCCCTATATTATTTCATCCGCTGGAAGTTAAGCTACTTAGGTGATGAATGAAACAATTCTCTAGGAGAACTTAATTGATTTGTGCAACTGATGAACACTTGGATTTCCTGCGTATGAGAATGGTAAATAGATTTTTAGACGAGAGATGAGAATAGTAATTTTCTTAAAAACAATTTCGTTTCAGAGATGAAATGTAATACACTTAAGCGTACTGATAAAGATTATCAAGTATATATACCATTGTGTTTGTTCTAAATCAAAAATAGGACTATTTTAGAGAACAGTGAAATAATAATTTTAAATTTTGAAGACAAATTGATTAAATTAAAATATTTTTCTAATTTTACTCGAGAGATTGAATTATCTCAGTTGCGAAAACAATATCCTAAAAATTATTACTTTTAAATCAATAGTTTCTAATGAATGTAGACTTTTTTTATAATCCAGATTATGTGTTGAGCAAACTTATCGTAACATTTAGAAATTTAAGAAAACAATAAATACCCGAGATTGCAATGTTTCTTTATCAAAAATAGTTTGTAATGTTGATCACTTCAATGTATTCATGCAATGTTTCTTTATCAAAAAATAGTTTGTAATGCTGATCACTTCAATGTATTCAAGAAAAGCGAAGCGTATTAAGAATTCTCACACATTAATAATTCAGGAGTGAATTAAAAAAAAAAACGTTTATAAATTCAGAAAACTTCTCAGCATAACAGGAAGAACATAAAAAAACGGATATAAATAAGGTTCCGATTCCATTTTTTATTTTGTGAAAAACCCACATAATATAAAATGGTTATATAAGAAAGTAAAAATAAATTCAAGTTGCATTCCTACGCTTAAAGATAAAAGTGAGCGTTCCCGCCTTTGTTTGTTTCTGATCGTTCACATCAAAACTAAAAGAGTGCTTTTATCTGGTAATTCTTCTAATTTGCATGCAAATTATCTAAGACGTCTAATTTCCGGTTGAATTTTTTAAGTTCAGACGCTACATATGAAAAAAGGGAAGAAATTTCATGTGATGAAAATAGGATAAGTTTTAATTTACTTCAAGCAAAATAGTTTTTAATCTTTGAGAACAGAGAATCCTGTCTTATTGAAGTTTCCATCAAACATTTAATTGAATATATTTTCTTAGGAACAAAAGTTAAGCATTATAATTTGTTAAATACCTTTTTATGCTTCATTTATTTTATTTAGGGTATTCAATAAATAACTTGCTTCAAGGTTCACACTTGTTAACTCTTGGAGACGCTTAATTTTTGAAAACAGAAGACGGCATGTTTGAAAGAAAATATGTTGGATTCTCGATTGACATTCATAAGACTTCTTTTAAAACAAAACAACATTTATTAAGCACAACCATTACACTTCGTAACTGCATACAACGTAACTTCGTTCAATAGTACCGTATTCATCACTTATCGTAATCGTCTCTCTCTCGACTATTTCTAAAAAATCAAATTCAAAGTAGCGCAACATCTTACTGTTGCCACTTGCCTGATATCATACACTGATATACAATAATTATGTTGCAGTCATGCTTTTGTCTGGCATAATATTAAATACGCTTACAAATATAAAGCGTTTTTATATTGAACTTTTGCTCTAGTTTTGAAATGTATTACTTTTCAATTAATTTATGAATTTCCAACCTTGAATGAAAAGGTACTCATTAAAAAATTTTGAATATAAATATTTAAATGTGAATAGATTGGTCCCAAATTTCAAGTTTTGCTACCCTAAGTATAGCTGTTCAATGTACATGAATGAGTTTATGTTTAGAAGTAAACACAAAGTCTGCTTTACTTCTAAATATAGTCTTTCATGTACATACATTAGTCATGGTTACACTAACAATTAAACCAGAGTTAGCATACTTTTCTGTAAAACAGTCGCAGATTTTGACACCATTTTTATCATCAACAAATGCACGCAAATTTTCGAACTTCAGAAAGGACGAATTTTTATGTTTGAAAGGCATGCCATATGTGAACAGAAAATTTGAAACGGGATAAATATTTCCGACGATATAAACCTGCATTTAATATAATTTTAGGAATTATACTAAATATATACAGCGAGTTCCTGAGAGCTTTTCTAATTATTATCACCCAAAGCAAGATACCTAACTGTTTTCCAAAAGCTGTATACTGAATTTTAAGAGAGTTTCTCAGAAAACCAACTATCACTGATAAAAAACACATGGAATACTTTTTTAGTTTAAAAAAACTTCCACAATCTGGTCGTTTTTCGCAATGTCTAAAAAATTTCTATAAAAATAATAAGAAATAAATACACTTCCTATTCATACATCAATTCAAAGACGATTCAGCATCCTTGTGGTTCCTCATACGTAAAACATTTTCAGTGGCTTTCATTGAACGCAAAAGTATGTTCGAGCTATACAATGATATAAACTAGCTTAGAACATTTTAACTTATTTACCAGGAGTAGCTTCCGGTAACTAAATATTCAGCAGCGTAATATCTCGGAGAATACATTCTCGGCTAAATCTTTGCTGACCTAATTCTATTGTGCAACTGTTGCTATTCATTTTGTCATAGGCGTAGAAATACCATATAAACGGTTTTATAGGTTATGACATTTCTATCAGTATCCTTAAATAAAGAATTAATCAATTATAATCAAATTTTCATTCTGCCAAACATAGTGGTGGAAGTCCATAATTCATCATCTGGAGAAAATATTCTTTTAGTGATAATTTTTTTCTATACTACGCATGTTACATTCTAGAGGCAAGCAGTTAAGATATCCTTTCGCCTCCCCAGCACTTGAATAAAGGTAAACCTTCCATCAGGCTCGAGCTCTATACCAACATGAAAGTTCACGCGAATTTTCTAGATAAGCTATTGTAAAATATTAATCATCAAGAGGGTAATTATTAAAATTATATTGTAATTGGGTGGGGATTAATAAGTACAATTATTTTAAATAATTTTTATTTAAAACACTTTTTACTAAACAATAAAGATTTTTTTAAAGCAAAAAAGAAGAGAAAAAGCAACCAAAACATATCTAAATGGTCACACCTGTCTCTAAAATACAAATAGCAGATTCTCAGAGTCCGAATAACGCCTCGATTCCAAACGATGACAAACAGTTCGTCGGAAGGAGCTGGAAGAATGGCCAATATTCCATGCTTGCGTAGCGCCCTCTTGTAAAGGGATATAAAACAATATCCTTGTCTGGAGTATATCTCACATAAGCGCGTCTGCTGTAATTTAGGTGTGCCATTTCAAGATCGAAAATCAAATGTTCGGAGTTTCACCTCTATGATCCTTAAAAAGCGATATGTAAAACAATGATTGCCAATTCTCAAATATTTGAAAGGGCTGACGCCTTATTCTTGTAGTATTAGCCTTGTAGTAACGCCTTATCTTGTAGTATTTAGTGGTGAGAGTTTCGATAAAATGTTCTTTATGAAGTGAGCTGGCAAATTTCTCTTTAATAAAACCAATTTTCTCGAGAATTATTTTCTTGGTCAAAAATTATAAAATAATTTCTGTCTAAATCGTGGAACGTTATGCTTGTAAAATTATTCTTTCAAATGTAAGAAGATTGTCTTTGAAACAGGGAAGTTCAATTCCTTTTTAATTATATTTTTATACAGCCTTGACATTTCTAGTCAATTATATGATTTTCCTCAGCTTAAGAATTGGTTGAAAGGAAATAAAAATAAATCTATAGAAAAAATTATCTATATTCAAAAAATTGAGAAGAAAGCTCGGAAGAGTGAAGAGAAAAGAAAGAAACAAAATCTTTAAAAATTTGACAGAAAATGCCGGAACGTATATTTTTACGTGATGTTCATTAGAAAAAAAGAATTTGAATTTTGGTTAGAAATAAAACTAGAACATTTTAAAGCAATTCCAGTCACTTTTTCTCGTTAGGAAGAAATTTTTGTAAGCAAAAAGCATATAAAACAAGTTTGGATAATGATGATAAAATTCTGATAATAAAATGCAAATCATAATTTATTGCAAAAATAAGTTTTATATTTCTCTGAAATGATGTTTTCTTTCAAAAAGCATCTCAGTTTTATAACACCAAAATTAATATTTAGGTATTCGATATAACTTATAATTTCATTTTCATTTAAGTTTTTCAAAATGTTTTGATCGAAATATACAGTAAAACAGTCTTATTGGAAGCTATTTTATAAAAGAAGAAACTGGCAATTTATTCCTTATTTAATTTTCTATTCATTAAAAAAATCTTTGAAAATATTTTTTTAGAAAAATTCGAGAAAAGATTACATGTATCCCTATACAAAATGTGAGGTTCCTTTGAAATATACAGATTTAACCTTAAATTTAATATATTTTTGCGTATCTTTATAAGCTTAAGATAGTAACAGACTGTATCATTTGCCCATTAGTGAAGATCGGCAACAATTTTGATTTTATTTTAATTTCTGAACTAACCAACGAATCACAGATTTTAGGACATACTCAATTTGATAGAATATGAACATAATTAAAAGTGAATAAAAAATACACCTTATTGTAATAAATAAATGGTTTTCAAAAAGAAAAACACGACCGATATGTTTTGTTTTCCTCAAGCAAACTAGTTTCAAAAGTTTATCAGTTTCGAGATTAAAAAAAACAGTTTTACACTGGTATGCAAAAATTAATGACCATTTTGTAAAATGGGAAACATTTGGAATTAATACGCAAACAGTAGTTCAAAATCAGTTGTGGAGAATCGTGTGGCATACAATCATGGAAATTTACATTTTATAATGGAGATTCTGTCACCCATAAATTGATAAAATGGAGCTATTTTTGCTGAGCCTTTTTCACAGAAATCTTTTAATGATTTAAAACTTTCACTAATGGTTTTGTTTGCTTTGCATATTTAAATGAATTTTTGTAAAAATTGCATGGATATTTCGGCAGATACGAAGGTTTCTTTAAAACTCCCAAATTTTTCCGCGTGTTTTTTGCTGATAACTTGGAGAGTTATCAGCCAAATTACACAAAATCTTACAAAAAACTTGGGATAACGTTACAGAAGCATAGTATTAAAATTTGAAGTAAATACTTCGAATATTAGCAATTGAAGAATATTCTCAAGAAAATAATTTTTAATTGCTCTTGCGCGAAAAAAATTCTTCTTTTATAATTTTGAAACTAGATATATTGGACAGCTTATTTAAAAATTTTTGTTGAATGCCGTTAAGATTCAGAAATATATCGGCATTTCAGAGAGATGAATTTCAATTGCACTCTAAGAGAAGCTAAATGATGAGAGCTGTTTCTCAATTTGACATTTTTGTTATTTATAATGACTAATTTATTGTAACTTAAATTATATGCTTCATTTATAAATGTATATGGGTAATCAGAGTATTCTCAACCTTTATACAGTTCTATATAGCGATTCGAAAATTCAAGTTTCGTATCAGGTTGTGGAAAAACACTCATACTTAAGCTTCCTTTATAGTGCTTCTGAAATTCACCACACTGAAATCCCGATATCCTTCTGAATCTTAAAGGTATTCAACTGGAATTTTTGAATAAGCTGCCCTATATATCTGGCTTTAAATTTATGAAAGAAAAATTATGCCATATTTCACGCATGCGGAGTAAAAAATTATTTACTACAAGTATTCGTATTTCCTCGTAAGTATTTCAAAGCATTTAATTTTAATGTAATACTTCCATGGCTTACTGTCACGTATTCTGCAAGTTTCGTATATTTGTTTGAAAGCTCTGCAAGCGAAATCACTTTTTAAAGAAACCTTTATATCTTATCCCACATCTTATCTAGTCCCAAATATTCTATTAGATTATTTATTTCTTAAATAATGTTTGATATATTTTAAAATAATAAATATTTTGGACTTAGAGAGCATTAATAATTTATGTTTCTCAGTCAAAATTGGGTGTATTTCGAAGCAAATTTTCCAAAGTCTTTCTGACCCAAAAGTATCAGCAGATACAGAAAATAACCTCTGTTTTATTTTCTGAAACGTCTTTTCTATCAGATAACTCAAAAAGAAACACTAAACATATGCTTAACATTTCAGACCTATTGTCTAGCTAACGGAAAATTTACATTTCGATTCAGATACAAAACAGAATTTGCTTAATTCAATTTAAACTGCATCTGTTTGACACAAACATAGATTGATCGCAGCGATATAGTTGAGACACATTTCTGCAAATGTCTTATATTTTGCAGCTTGCTTTTCTCTCTCTCTCTCTCTCCCGCGCGCGCTTTTAAATTCCATCGATACCTCAAGAAAAAAATTGAGAAATAAAATGAAAATCGATAATAAATTATGCAAGATAATGATAAAGAAAACTACTTAGAATCGAATAATAGTTTGAGACGGCAGTAAGTTTTGATTTTAAAAAAAATTGCTTTCCAGGGTGTTTAGATGCTCTGTTAAAAGTACAAAATTAGTCTTTACTCAATTATTTTGTTTGATTTTGTTTTGAAATTAAATTTCAAGTTATATAAAAAAGTCTTGGCTTGGAAGAAATTTTTGCAATTGTTTAAGCGATTTATCAATTTCTCTGAATATTTTGAATTTACTATTAGTGCAATGAAAAGTAAATTCACAAAAAAAATATTTAAAAAAACGCTGAAGAGAAAAATAGTGTCATGTTTAAACAGAAGCAAATTTTTTCCCGAAAACGCTTATAAATTAAAGGAACATTTTGATGAAGAATAGTAGCTTTTCTAAGTTATATATTTTCCATTATCTTTGACCATCATTCCCTTTGAGACCCTAGCTCATTCAAGCAGTTTTACTCCTTTAAGTGATTATAGACAATTTAAAAAATTTAAGTTTTGGTGTTGAATGCGTTTCATAGAAGAAATTTAAAAATAATGGTTTAATAAAGCTGAAGCAATTTGGATGTGTATGTTTTCAATATTTTCATAGGCATAAGATGTAGGAGAAACTAGGGATACTTGACCCTACTTTTATTTTTTTTTATATTTCTCAAATATTTCAATTTTAGTGTCATAAAAAGATTTGGTTTTAAGAATGAGATGTATACATATGCTAAATTGATATCTCATTTAATAAAAAAATAAATACATTTTATAAAAGTGTCCCTAATCTTAGGGATATTGACCCCAAGGTTAGGGAAACATGACCCTACATGCAAAACGTACTTAAATTCTTTTGATAATTTGTATGTACGCGAAATTCAGATATTAGGTTATATACTGAATTAAAAAAAGTTCTTTATTATCAAATAATTTTAATGAAACTAATATTAAAATTTAAATAATATGGTTACTATAAATCGTAGTTTTTACTAATAAACTAAACTAGTTAAGTCATTACATTAAATCTAGTTATTAAATTAAATTAGTTCAAAGTTTTATACACAATTAAAATAATGATTTAATTTAATCGAAAGAAATACTGCAAGGGAACTGGAAACCTAGCAACATCATTAGCGTGTTGAAGATTTGTCGATTTTGGAAAATTAAAAAAAAAACGTCGTAGCATCAAAACGCAAAAAAAGATATAAAAATTGTTCCACAAAACAAGGAAATGAGACGCTAATAGACTTACTTGGTTCTTCTAATATTTAAAGAAAAATAAAAGCAAACGAATAAAAATATATTTTAGGAGAAAATTCAATTCAGGAAAGAAAGAACTCAACAGAAATAGCGAAAATTTAAATAAAACCAAACGATTACAAATAGTTCGAGCAAACGATTTTTATTAAAATAATAAATAAATAAATAAGTCTGTCTTCCTCAGACGAGGAAAAAATACTTCTTAAATTTTTAGTCAATAGTCTTTCAATTCTTTTTAAAATTCTTACTAAAATAATTATTTACAATATTCGAAATTATCACATTAAAAAGAATTATTAACAATTTTTTTAAACAATTCTCTATATTTGAGTTCTCATATTGCCGACAATCACCACGCACCAAAAAACTTATCCCAACCACAAAATGTACTTCGGTCGGCTACGACATTGAAGCTGCAATAGCTTTTGATAGCGTCAAGTATACCTAATTCTTTAGGGTCAAGTATCCCTAACTTTTTAGGGTCAAGTATCCCTAACTTGACTTTTTCTAAATAATTTAAAAATTAAACTACTTAAAATTAAAATACCGCATAATGTCATATATCAAATTAAAACTCGAAATATGCTTAAAACTCAGAAATAATTTAATTCATCTATTTTCAATCATAAACTTCTAATCCACTGAGGAATTAAAAATTGAAAATTTGCTTTTGGACCCCCGAAACATATTTACCTACCTACTTTCTGATTGGAATGAAAACCCACTTCAATTGGCTATATGACCGGAAGTCCAATAAAAATTGCACACACAAGTTACCAATTATCTCACAATCTGAAAACATCGCGTAGACTCAGGTATCCCTATGGCTGAAGTATCTCTAGTTTCCCCTACAACTGCGGTAAATCTGACTTTTCACATAATTTTACGTTTTGAAGGCGTAAAATAACATTTAGGTGTTTGACAAATTCTTGACATTTTTACTCAATGTCATCATAATAATAGTTTTAAATGTTTGCTCGAATAACATCATCACCAAATCCGATTGATTCATAAGCACGAATATTGTTTCTTGGGAACTATTCAAAGTGATTAATATAAAAAATTAACAAACGACTATAAACATTATTTTTTATGATGAATATATCGTTTGGAACAGTTTGCACTTGTTTTTTAAGCCTATTCCTTAATAATTTTCATTTAGTTTTGTTATTGTTCAATCTGTGGATATTCAGAAAATTCAGAATTTTCTGAATATCATGTGAATATTCAGAAAATTATTTCCCTCAAAATCAGAAGTAAACAGCAATGTGATTACTTCTAAATGCAACGATTTTGCATTTTGAAAAAAAAAATTATTAACAAATTCGGGTGCTTTATATATAAAGGTCGTAAGGAATGGTTATATTTGAGCTGTTTAAAGAATTTATTCTTTGAAATAAAGTTAATTCTGAACGAATATATAAATATCCCTTTTATGCAGTCTATATATTTTTATGCTTTTTTCAATATCTAAATATTCAATATTTGTTTGCTTGCATGTTTTAAGATAACTACTATTATATCAATATCCTACTGGGTATTTTACAATAAAGAAAATAACTTGTTCTAACTATGGTTTATGTTCTGGTAATGTGAAAATTGTACACTTCCAATGAAGCCAAAACAAAATAAAAGATCACACTCTTTTGTAACTTCCAACGGAAACTAACACGTATGCACTCGTGGACTAACCCATGATCATATTATCCCTAATAATGAATCAGAATACCCAATAATCATGTCAGTTACTATCACACTGTCAAGTTACATTCTTGCATTTTTTTAGAATAGAGAAAAGATATCAAGTTTTTATTAAACTCTGCTTTATTCAACATTGTTATGTGAAAAGGTTTATATGTGTCATGTGCTTAGCTTCAAGCAGACACCCCGTGACTTAGTTGAGAAGGAGAACGGATATAAAAATACTTGCGGATAGATAAAGTTAGATGCAATAAAGGAAAAAAGCAAAACTTCTTATAATATATGGTTAGTGTTAAATTCTCAATCTTCACACTTCTTGCTTCTTTTATACAATATTCAATTTTCGATGAAATGCGAAAAGCGATAAAATTTCTATATTTATAATAATCAATTTATTTGGGTAAATTATTTGTATATGTTTACAAATAAAGAGTCCATTTAATGAATTTATGGTATCTTTGCATTTTTATGCTTCTTATTTTCCTACCCATAATTAGTAAATAATCTTCTATGTGTATATATCATGAACAATATCAAGTGTAATATCGCGATGATTCATTCATAAATTATAAATCATATCTCAGTATATCTTAATTTATCTAGCATAGCAATAATGAGAATTTGCGACAGGAACAATTTCTTTATCGTGTCAGAAATTTGACTAATTAAAATATATCTTTTATGATATAATATTCTATAAAAGATATCATAATGCTAATTACCAATTGTTATACTATCGACAATACGGAAAATAATATTAAATAATTCATATTTAAATTATAAATATCTATAAAGAGAAAAAATTATGATTTGAAGATAAGATAAACGAGTATTTTATTAAACAAATGGGCTTTTATGTAAACAGAATGTTATAAACAAAGTTAATAATTACCAAATTACAAATAAAAACATAGAGAAATATTAATAAGGATAATTTCTTTTATATAGTTACTGCAATTAATATTTATCTTCTAAACCCTTTCCTAATAACAACACTACAGAAGCTTCGGTTATACGTCGTTTCCCCCTGTTCTAGAATGTGAAAATTTCCTCCTTTCTAGTATGTGAACTGTGATAAAGGAATCAAAACTTCCAATTATCGTTGCCAACCACAGCCCATTTCCTTGCGCCTAAGGGAAGGGTGGGGTAAATAACCACCCACGTTGGGAGAGTCCAATTCATGTCGCTTCCTCCCCAAAACTCCCTGTTTTAAATCGGCAAGAAGAAAAAGTCGCCTCGGGATTAAAGAGTTAAATTTGTAATGATCAAAGTTGATTAGTAAAATTTTGATTATACTTCGTTTTAATACATTATTTTCAAAAACATATAAACCGTGATTTCCTTTATCTTATAGTATATCGATTTTTCTTCCATCATTCTTTGACTCGTTTTTGTGACCTTTGGTAGATGATTTTGGGGTCGCTAAGTTCGTTACGTCATAACAACCACTATGGGAAAAAAATGTCTTGAGTGAACTGTCAGTCGATGTCAACGTTTCTATGTATGACTCCAGGCGTTGCTAAGCGAAGTTTATGTAATAAGGTGATATAAAAAAATCGAAAATAATTCCGCAGATTAAAAGAATTTAACCAGTGTGACTTTTGTTATGGTTTCAAAACTTCTTGAATCAGACCGTGGACAGCGAACAGTTCAAATTGTTCTCTCGTCTCGGCAAATTAGAACTGATATTCGCAAGCGAGTGAATACGTGTCACCAGTTGGTCATCATCAAGCTACATAAAAATTCAAACACTAGGATCTGTGGACAACATTTGCAGTATTGTAAAGCCTTTCTTTTCCAAGCTGAATGAAACTTATATCACTTCCAGTTAAAGTTTAAAAAAGTTACACCAGTTATAGTTTTAAAAAGTAATAATTTTTATGAGAAACTTGCCAAATTAATTTAGATTAATTCAAGTGAAATAAATGCCTATAAACTATGCACAAACATTCCCTGACCACTCTGAGTTTTTTGTTATTCTTGTAATTCCTATATGAATTGTGTATTAGTTTCTGTGCCTGCTTCAGAGGATATGTTTCCAAGACATTCATAAAAATTATGATTTCTCGTATGGCGAGCAACCTTCTCTGTAAAGCTAATCAGTCAAAACTTCTGTGCAAAGCATGACGTTCTTAATCTTACTTTTTGTGTTAGAATAAAGCATCAGAATCCTTCTGAAAGATGACTCTTTTCATGTTCTATCACAATGGAAATAAATTGATTAAGTTATGGTGACGGTTTTAACGAAGTTAATAAATTTTCTTGTCTTATATTGCTGATTGCCAAGCACAAATGCCACATAATGTATTTAAATACACTTGTAATTCATGTTAACACGCTTGTTAGCTTCCTAAAAATGCAATCCTATGAAATGTGTTATACGAAATAGAGAGCTGGTAATTGAATACATATTAATCTCCGGTAACACTGGACAACAAAAAAATTTTTTTTTCATGTTGCTTGAGAAAGAAAGAGCTATACCTATGCATTTTTGTGCCCTGATTTCAAATCTGTTAACCGTTTTTTTCAATCACCCATAGTTTTTGAGCAACGTAGTAACTCTTATTATATACATTAGGAAATCATATTCAACTTGCAATATTTACACAGGCATATTAAAATGTTACAAACCTTCACTTTCTTGTGTACTTGGACTGTGCTTGGCTTGAGGAATATCCATTTTCAATGTCCAAAAATAGTCGGCTAACATTTTGGGATTCCATTTCCCTTAGTAACGAGCTCCCATATTCGAGATATCCTGATGGACCCGTTCACCATGCTCGTCGCTTACTGGTCCAAGGTTTTCAGGGTAGAATTCTAAGTGAGAGTGCAAGAAATGGATTTTCAACGACATGTTGCATCCCATGGTTTTGCAGGCCTTTAAGCAAGTTATTGTTATTATTATTATCTTAGTTTCCCGCTTTGTGATTTTCGAAGAAGTTTTCTTCTAACTCCTTAAACAATGTCCATGCTGCTGCTTCCTTCTTAGTCAGTTTACTCTCAAACACCGGGTCCTCCATTAGTTGTCTAAATTGAGACCCAACAAGTATGACTTCCTTAATTTTTGTTTCACTAACTTTTGGAAACTTCAGACTTAAGTACTGAAATCCACTTCCTCCACAGTCCATCGCTTTAACAAAATTCTTTATCAACCCTAATTTGATGTGCAATGGAGGCAAGAGAATTGTTTCTGAGGCAACTAGTGGTTCGTTCTCTTCATTCTTCACACTTGGTATGAGGAACTGCCGCTTGGTAGTAGTGCTTTTTTTCTGTCCCTACTGTCCCACTGGCACAGAAAGCAAAAAAAAATTTGGTATACTCTGCTTGCAATACAACTAAGACGGCAATCACTTTCAAATCGGCGCATATATTCCAAGAATGCTTGCTGTACTCAATACTGGACAACATATGCTTCAAGGTTCCGTATGTTTCTTTCATACGAACGGCTACATTCTACATGAATGGAAGGATGCTTGTTACCATTGTGTAACAGAACTGCTTTTAAGCTTACCTTTGAAGAGTCTATAAACAAACGCCATTCTTGAGGGTTATATTGTAGTTCTAGAGCCTTAAACAACGAGTCAAAATCATTACAAAATATCACATCACCATCTTGGCAAAAGCTTCCATGTGTTGCCAAACAGAAACATCTGTCCTTACAAAGCGGCTCATGCATTGAATCGTATTTGCGTTGCAGGATTCTCGATCCAAAAACGTCTGTTATAATTTTTGACATACAGCCTTTTATTTATGAAAATTATAATTGTAAGAGCATTTCAAACCCAAACATTATCTTCTTGGATGGCAATAAATTTTTTCTGAAAGTATTTTTGACACAAGATCCGACATATTTCAATGACATTTTCTATGTACTTGTAAGCAATTACGAGTAGTGTTCCTCAAAAACAGTGTGTTATAGAGGTTTCTCGAGATTATATTCGGGTTCAGTGACCATAAAAACACCATTATCAGTCAAGATCTCTGAGGCCGCGGTGGCCTAGTGGTATGGTCTCGACCTAGGGACCGGAGGGTTGCAGGTTCGAAACCCGATTCCACTGAAGATCCGCCGTGTATGGGGCCTGTTGCACGCTAAATCATACGTAGTGGCCAAACGTCCTCCCGTTGGTGTGGCGCAAAAAATACCCACACTGGCCCGGCCTACCCAAAAAGGTTGTAAGGCCGGTAGAGGACCAGTGGGGAGACCTCCACCAGCATGTGGAGGACGGGATTTATTGGGTACAATAAAAAAAAATGATACAGGCATTGCCCGAACAGGGGCAGTAATTTTAAATACAAGAGAGCTGGGAGTGTAAACATGGTTCGACCCACCTCGGTGGGGAGAAAATAGCTTGAATTACTGCTCGGGCAAACAAGGAACAGTAAAAATATATAAAAACAGATAAGTATTGAAAAAGAAACAAACAAAAAAATAAACGCAGAAAAAGCAGTAAAAATCAGATATATAAAAAGGTCAAATATTTTGAAACCCCATAATATAAAAACAAAACATACACAAACAATATTACACATCAAACGACACACAAAACACAGATAGAAACTGTACCAAACATAGAATTAAAAATACATAAATTAATAATAATAATAAAAATTACTTCTGAGATAGAGAGGAATAAATTCCGTAAGTCAACGGTAATGCACGTCCCGCGTATAAGGGAATATCAAATTATCAGTTACAGAATGTTTTTTTGAGTAAAACTGCGCAAGTTAAAAATTACTTTATGTCCTATACAGGATAAAAACGGCCAGTGGGAGAGGAAACGGAATGAAATTTTGTGGTCTAAAAATAAAATCAAGGTCAAAAAGTAGAATGCATAGCCCCATCCCCCCAAAAAAATCTAAACAACGTTAGGGCAATGACAACGTGGCAACAGGTTTCCAGAACTGCGGAGAGACTCGGGAATTGGAACAGTCATCTATTGTCGGGGCCAATGGACCAATAGCTGCCATAGGGCGCCGAGAGAATCCCACACCAAGGAACCGACAGGGTACAATAAGTTAAAAAAAACACGCAAAAACAAGTGGAGAGCGCTATAAACCTATAG